>OOFC01003741.1:29761-45728 GCA_900323345.1 Pseudochromis fuscus | reverse complement strand
AGGCAATAAAAAAAAAAATAAATAAAATAATCCACACAAGATGGAGTGTGGTTGTAAATCGAGGGCGCAGGTGCCTCAATGAAACTCAGGACAGAGTGTTGCACTGGAGGGTAAAGATATCCCAGCCCACTTCGAGTGCCCTTTTTCCACTCCCGGAGTTAACCTCATTTTGAAGTTGTTGTATATCTATAGCAGTCAGGACTAATGTCTTTCAGGTGTATGTAAGAGCTTATTTCTGTCCATACGTTCCTTCTTGCCTGCAGCCCCGAGCCTCATCATCCTCCCACGTCCCACCCCACCCCCCATCCCATCTAAACTCTGGCATGTACAAAGCCTGAAATGAAACTGCATGTCCGACCAGTGGTATTCATGCAGTCACAGCTTGTGTATTTTGTCCCCCCGGCTGCAGGTCTGTCCCTGATAACGTGGCCGCTGAAGGAAGAGAACACAGAACTGCTTCATCATGAATTTTGTAATGAAAGCTGCGCTGGGAGGTAAGTAGTCTGCCTGGCATGAGGTTGATTTAACAGCACTGCAGTGTAAAGGATTTAAAAAGGGAGGTTCAGCGGCAGTAGCAGCAGTACTGTACCAGTACTGGCCGGGCGGTGATGGGGACGCCGGATAATCCATCCTGCACCAAACTACTGACTCCAGCTGCACGTTCCCCTCTATCTTTTATTTCTGCAGCCATGCTCAGAGCACGGCGTACGCCCTTGACAACCCCAGAGAAACCTGTTTTATTCTGCATTTCTGTTTTTGCTGGAAACAGTGTGACTATGTGGTGTCTGCAGATGAAACAGGACAGCAGCTGTAGCAGGTCCAGTCCTATGTGAAAACCTCCAAAATGTCACCTTCTCAGGACACCAGCAGCCCTGTGGTTGTCTAATCCTTATGCATGAGTTACGAGGCTTGTGCACAACTTTAATAACTAAGCAGCCTTTACTTTAAGCCCACCTTTTAAAGCAAGCGAGAGAGAGAGAAGGGCTGTTTTGCCAAGAGCTATGACTAACATTTTTTTTATGAGACTTTTGTCCTTTAAAGCCTTCAGGTATTATCCTTCAGAATATTATCTTAGCTATTATTTGCCCCCTAATTAGTCCTCATTATAGCTCTGTAATTCATCCTTCTTGTCAGCTATAGCTTCGAGGCGAAAGGCAGGAAAGTGGCACCGGTGGTTGTAATGCAGCAGTTACACACACACACACACACACACACACACACTGGTCAGTCGTGCGTGATGCTGAGCTGTTGTTGTCCAGGTTACACAGGTGTTAGGCAGTTACAGTTGGAGTTGAAGCGAATGCCCCGGCTCCTCCTCATTGGGATGCAGAGGATGCGAGCGCTGCCTTGTTCTGCATAGCTCCCGTGCCTCGTGTCTGCGCTGTGAATTCGTAAATCAACTGCATTGGATTGTGGTTTCACTCCGCAGAAAGTCAGGCTGCACTCTGCCTGCAGACTTTAGGGATAGATCTGACAGTGTGGGTGTGTGTTTGTGTGTGCTGCAGGACTGTATATGCGCTGTAAGGTATGATGTGTGTATGTGAACTGCGCCTGAAATCCAGTGAAATTACAGGGGCTGCACAGGTCTGGGGTAAACTATAGATTTTTGTGAGAAAAAACGAGAAATGCAACAAAAGAGAAAGTTGGAAATTTACCAGTAATGTGTGTCTAATACTCAATGCTGATTCCTTTCAGGGTAATCATTTTACTGTCGCTGCCTTTGCACATTTATTATAGAAATCCTGTGGTGCTGGTCGATGTTAACTGACCGGGACACGGTGACCTCCTTCCACATAAATGCCTGGAAAAATACTGACAGTGCACTAGATCTATAAAGCTCCCTGTGGTGGAGGAGAGGGATAATCAGGTATTGAAGAAAATAGTCAGATAATCAATCAGTTAAGCTATCAATCTGCTCCTCAGTGCCTGCCAGTCAATATATCAATACTAGTTAAATATTCTTAAATAAATTCAGCTGCATTTTGAGGCTTTCCTTAAGGTGCAGTGGTTGAACTGCACACTATATAACCACAACATCCTTGGTTTGATTTCAGCCTTTCTCACCTGTCATCGGTCCCATTATCCCTTCCACTCACGTCACTATGAGGCATCAAATAAAGGCAAAAAACAAAACACTGACACATGTTCCCCTGCTTCAAATTTATGGCCAATGTTATGAACTCCAAGGGAGGCAGACTGATGTATACCCAGCACGACTGGATGGATTGCCGTGAAATTGTGTGCAGATATTCATGGTCTCCAGAGGATGAGCACCACTATAAGGTTGGCTTGACGGAGAAAAAACTCAAATACTGAAGGGATTGCCATAATATGTGGAATAGACTCTTTGTTCATCTAGCGCCATCATCAGGTCAAAATGTTTCAAAGAACACTTACAGTAATCTTGCTGCTCATTTTGTTCATTTTAATGCTTGGTACAACTAAAGGTACATTTGTTTGGACAAATATAATGATAGCAACAGAAATAGCTCATAAGAGTTTAATTTAAGAGCTGATATCTTGCCATTCTCTGTGGTTTTCTTGATAATAACCAAAGTCACTTAAGTTCTTACATCAATAGCTTTGGCACAGTGCTTTAAGTCATTCATTGTCTGTTTTAATCACATGATACACACAGGAGTTAGTACTTAATTACATAACCATTGTTTTTGATGGTAAATGGTAAATGGATTACATTTATATAGTGCTTTCATGACCTAAGCTAGGTCCCAAAGCGCTTTACAAGGCAACTCATTCAGTCATTCACACACACTCACATACCAATGGCTACTGAGCTGCCATGCAAGCTCTAGCCACCATTGGGAGTAACTTAGGGTTCAGTGTCTTGCCCAAGGACACTTTGACATGTGGACAGGAGGAGCCGGGGATCGAACCTACAGGTGACCCGCTCTACCACCTGGGCCACAGCTGCCCTTGATGACAAAGGTGGTCTAATAATTTTTTCCACGACTGTATAAAGCATGTAAGTTTCAACAAGATAGTTACTGCTGCTACTACTCACCACAAGGGGGCAACAGCTGGATTATCCTCTTTTTAGTTTGTTTGTCCATGTGTTTGCAATTGTACAGAAATAAACTCCTAAACACATTAATTCTTTTTGAGAGATAAGGTTTTACCCATTGAATGAATGAATTCATTTGGTCCAAGATGAGATGATGGGATCCTGTCAGAATTTTTTATTTTATTTTTTTAATCCAGAAAATCATTTACCTGAAAGCTCTGAGGTCAAACCTCCTCCAAGGTATAATCCAGCTGTACTAATGCTACAAACTGAACACTGTTGCCCTCTGGTGGTGAAATAGCAACACTCTCCTTAAAAGATTTTTCATGATTCTTCATAATGGATGTTATTGAAAGTTTATACACAAATGCAGGATGATATGATCAAAAATCTGAGACAGTTTGATGGTCAGACATGGATTATACCTTAGCAGAGGTTTGTGCTCTGTGAAGTGCTTTCTACTGAGCTGATATAATGATGCTTACATGATAAATTGAGATGACCAATAAGTAGTCTATCAACATTTTAATATCTATAATGTAACAATCACAGAGAGCTGCTTTGATCTTTTAATTACCATCCATGCAATCATGTGTGCATCTGCAGACACAGGGACCTTCTTAAGAGATCAGAAACACAATAAATCAAGCTGCACTTCATTCATTCATTGTTTATCAGAGGTTACATCTCACAGCTTGTTGCTACACTACTCCTTCCCATCCCGTGATTATTTTTCTCTCATTCAGATGTGGATTTGCTCTCCTGTCACTGAGTGTTTTGCTGAGTATGTTAGGCGATGAGTGTGTGGATGGGAGAAAGAGAGGATGCTGCCAGTGCATTAAGTAATCCTCTAAGGCTTCTTTTGTTACAGATACTTGGAAGAAAACAGGGCGATGTTTAACGGTGATGATTCAGCAGGACTAAAATCCAAAGCTCGGTTAGTGCTGGGCCTGTGTGGCAATTTGCCGCAATAGCCACCATCGTAACTGCAGGTCATGTGATGCCCAGACACACATTCTCCCCACAGAGCATTTCAAAGCCATAAGAGCAACACCAGCGTATGATTTTGTGTTGTTTATGTGTAAAGCTTCTTAATGTACATACACAACACAACTGTGAGTGGAGGAGAGGAACTGCTTGTGTTTTCACTTACTCACCACCACTTAAATTGCAAATAATGATATAATGCAAATGACATTTAAACCAAAAAGAACAGTTGTTATTGTCAGTGATTGGTCTATCATTGTTTACATGTTCCTGGTGCCATATTGTGACATTAAAACAATGGTGCACCTGACTTTCTCCATTAACAATCAAACCTTCAGCTTAAACAGACACAGTAATTAATGTATAAATTGTCTTTTTCTGCATAAACAGACATCTAGACACATTCTTACAGATGCAACTACTTTTAAAAAACAACAATATATTCAAAATATTTAAAAGTTCATTTTACAATTAGGATTTTTTTTCTCACCTGCACCTCTTGTGCCTCAGGATCCAGTGTGTTTTCACTGTGAACTGATTAATTCTGCTCCTGACTTAATGCTGACTCGGGACTTTCCAACTCCTAAAACGTGAAGGCAGGTTGACAGAGGCCGTTAAGTGCACCAGGCGTCTAAGCTGAAGGTCTGGAGCTCAATCAAACTCTGAAGGCCCTCAGGCAGCAAACAGTCACACCACCACTGTATCAGCAGAAAAGTTGGCGGTGCAGCTCAGTAAGTTAACTAAACATTTATTGAATACACTGACAAAAATTCAGATGTTATTTTACACGACTTTGCTGTAAGAAGACTTTGGAAGTTAGATTATGACATGAACTAATGATTGATGGGTAGGTTTGAAAGTAAAGAGCTAAAGATGTCTGAATTCCTCCATCATGGACGATTTCATGGAGGCTGCCATTTTAATTGAGCCCATATGATGTCAGAGCATTTCAACCAATCAGAAAAATCCCCATTTGTGATTGGTTGAAATGCTCTGACTTCATATAGGTTCAACTTGTAGAAGTTGTAGTTGTAGTGCGTTAGACTGCATCCTGGCAGCTCAGTAGTGGCATTAGGACTGTGATACAAAAACACAAGTTTTGGTAAATGGTCAAATATGCCTCAGTTTCTTTTATGGATTCTCAATATGCAAATATTTATGTTTCAATTATTATTCCTTTAAAATCTGTATTTGGGATGTTTTTTCTTTAGTAGGTCAATAGGCTGGGATGGAGGTATTGTACAAATTGTATAGCCTGTTTTGGTAAATGTGTGATTTGGGGGTATATAAATATAATGTATATACTGGAATTAAATAAAGGGATGAGGAGAGAGTTGTTATGGCAGACAGCTAAATGAACAGGATAATTTTCTCTTTCGAGACACCAGAAGTGGCGAGCAGCATGTGCTCACTGGATGTGGCGTTTTATGGCTTTTAGTACAGCTTAATGTGCTAAGGGCGCCTAAAATAGCGTATGACAGTGAATAGCCTGGTCCTGACTAAAGCTTTCTGACACACTCAAAGGAAAAACAAAACATATTGAATTTTTAATCCGTTTGCAGACGACACTGACAATAGCACAAACCCCTGCCAAGGTTTTTTTTTTGACAGTTTGCAAAAAAGATGCAAAAATTATGTGCTTGTGAAAAGCTTGTTACTGCTGCATGATGTAGGAAATAAAAGACAGAAAAGACCAAAGACAGGCCGCACCAGTGTTGTAGATTATTTTTCAATCACAACTCACAATGGACTACATACAGCATTAGCAAATGAGCTAATGTTACATTGTCATGATAATGAAAACACAACAGTGGAGCCTGCTGGACGAGACATTTATGGATAAAAATGTGACAACAAGTGCAATTAAAAGACCAGAAGCAACAATCGTACTAAGAAGTATTGTTTCTGTAGCCACAGCCTGATGTAGCTTAATCAGACCTCAGCTGGTTTCCAAAAAAATAATTATAAATACATTAATGAGCCACATGATTGCTACGTTTGTTAAATAAATAAACAAATATGGACACTGTAGCTCATTTTGAATCTCTCTCATAATTTTCTGCAAAAATACATTTTTAGTTTTTATAAAAATTACTTCAGTATACTGTAAACAAAATTAGGATAAAGTGCTGTTTTGCTAATAAAATCTGTTATCTTTCAATGTTATAATGGTGTAATAGTATGATATAGTACAACAGTGTAATACTGTGTGTAATACTGACATAGACTCCATTAGTTTTAAACCTATCACCTGTTTTTTATTATTTAATTCTATAATCTAACATCACATACATTTGCTCATACATCATCATGTGGGCTTAACAAAGTGTCAGGAAGTGCATCAGCTCCTGCTAATGGAGGACGTTAAGTGTGACAAAGCTGCTCTTAGAGGTGAAATGAAAACAGAAGACACCTTGAGATGCTCCTCTCTCTCCCCGTCGCCTCAAAGGACAGATAATCACATTTAGCAGCACTCTAATATGATTGGCTGAGGGAATCAGGACTTCATCACTGGATTGGTCTAGAGGGCTTCTGCTGACACTGACAACGACGACCCAACACACACAAAGACAAACACACACACTTTTTCTGTGCTACTCCAGCAAATCAAGTCCAATTCTCCAAAGTGACGTTGAGCTCTTGCTGGACTGCAGAGTGTGTGTGAGTACATGTGTGTTTCACAGTACGTCCAGATTCAAATGCATTGGACCATCTACATCAGGAGCTGAGAGCGAGAGAGAGACTTCAAGGAAATGGTCGGCTGTTTGTATCATCCCCAGATATTGATTATCTTTTCTTTTCAACCTAAAAATGTTATTATTTTTCTTATCTTCTAAATACATACAGCAATTTAAGGACACTTCATTGTCCTGGTATTAGAAAAAAAAATTGTGGTTAAGATGATATCTTTTAATGGACCTTTTTCACAGCAGACATTTTGACTTGTTACGGTATAGGAAGCATGTGTGTTAATTAACAGGGAGAACGTTAGACTGAAGATCTAAATGTCCCTGTTTGTGGGTTTGATCCCCATCTCCACCTGTCGAAGTGTCCTTGGGCAAGACACTGACCCTGTGATGGCTACTAAAATCATCGGACGTCCTATCATGACTTAGGGACACATCACCAAGCTGAGCCATCAATAGATCCAGCTGTACTTTTCCTTAAAATGTCAATGCCATTAAAAAAAGATCTATGAACAGGACTCAGCAGCCTACACTGAGACAAATTAGATCAGAAAAAGTGCACTTTATCTTCACCACATTCCCAAGAGTGGCCACTAGAGGTTGCATTTCCCCTCAGTAGCACAGAGTTGGGTAGAACCAGTAATGGAGCTGAAGTGTGATGTTTATCATGAGGAGATGTTAGAGTTAAAAAAAAGAAAAAATGCACTGGGTTCATTAAACTTCTTGTGTGCAAGTGTGACAGTGCTTAGCAAGCATCATGGAAATTCATGATGATGGAGTTTAATGGTAGAAGATGAAAACTCACACACTAAGTGCAAAGTGAGATGGGCGAAATGAATAATTAATTAATTCAATTCCATTGCTTATTAGATTTGTGTAAATAGAGAAGCTTCAGCCTGAAGGCAGCAGAGTTACATTTCAAGCATATTTATATGTAATTTAATGGAGTCCCTCGTTATAGACCACAAACCCTGGTTATGGTAAAAACTTAACTTGTTGGAACTACAATGGACGAAGAGGTTGGAAAGGACACTTTCAAAAGTATTTATAATGAAATCAAAGTGTTGCACAGATGGACCAGTCAACACCATCACTAGTAACACAAATGAGACGACAGTAAATCACACAATATGAGCTAGCCAATAGTCAGTACACCCTGAAAAATGCTGGATAAATAAATAAATTGGACTAAATACATGCTGGGTTAGTTTAACTCAGTAAGGTTGGTGTAAAAACAACAACATATTGGGTTGAAACAATAAGATATTGACTAAAAACAGCAGAATGTTGAGCAAAAATAATAAAATACTGGGTAACAACAAAAAATATTGGATAAATGTTGAGTAAAAACAGTAAATTGTTGATAGTCCAATATTCAGCCAGCTCTGGTTTAAAACAACCCAACAGTTTGTAGTGTGTAGTTTGTAAATAGAATTTGAATATTGCAAAGAAATGGCACACTGATCTCCTCCTGACAATCTGTGTCACACACACTGTGTTGTCACTTGTACTGAGGCGGCTGTGCTGGACACCTCATCAGTGCTAAGACGAGAGCCGGTGGCAGCTGAACGACAACCGTCTTATTCGCTCGATGATACGTATGAAACTGACGGGGGATCCTGAGACACAGCGATTCCTCCAAGCTGCCTGAACAGAAGCCTCCTTGGACTGCACTGTGGTGACACAGTGTAACCTCATGTGGTGGTGTCAGCAAGTTGTGAGCTACAGGAAGAAACCTGAATCAGTTGGGCGACAAATGCCGAAGAAATCGTATCCAAAAAAAAAAGACAAAATAAAAGCAGGGAGCCAAATAGGGTCCACAAGGTAAAATAATCCCCAAGCAAAGTAAGGCTATTTTCTCTCACATATGCAAAAGCTGTATTTCATTGTTAAATAAATGTATCTGACGCAATAAAAGTTTACATTTATTTATCGTATTTTCTGGACTATAAGCCGCTACTTTTTTCCGACATTTTGAACTTAAACACCGGTGTTTCTCATGTATCGGCGGCACGAAGCTCATTAGCTTTTTACAAGCTAGCAAGCTCTGATACATTTAGCGTTGTCACATCAGACCCGGTCAGAGTGGACCAAATGAAACTGTTCAAATAAATTCAATAGCGGCTTATAGACAGGTGCGCTCAATAGTCTGGAAAATACGGTACATTTTTTGTTACTGAACTTAGCATAAAAACATTAATCGTCCAAACAAGTTGCAATGATGGCATATCCATCAAATTATTATTATTTTTATGGTGTGATTTTTGACTGAAGAAATGTAAATATGAACCTTTCAAAAACTCCCATGTAATTTAATGTTTTAGTGCTCGCTGTGCAAAGCCGCTCCACCAGAGGGAGATTTAAGCTGACTCAAAGTGGAGCTGCCTCCAATTAGCAAACATGTGGCGGTAAAACTCAACCCTCTTCATCCTGCACCCCACTCTCCGTCCACCCTGCCACACACTGGCTGCTAAATGAGCTGAGTTGAGACAATGGTTTCTGTCCTGAAGGCCGAGCTAAGATCTTCACAGTGTGTTCACGTGCTTTCCCACCGCTCTGTGGATTCAGAGAGGGATTTTGTCTGAGAACTTTAAGTGGGAAAAGAGAGATAAGTACTGTTTATCTGATGCTCTTAAAAGTTCAAGCTGTGGGAGAGTTAGCTAAGGGTAGTCGTCTTTTTTTCTCTCTCTCCGCTATCCCTCAAGACTTTGGGTTTAACAAAGATTTAGCAGAGAACTTTCAAAAGGAAAAGGATTAGAGATATGACACCTTTTATCTCGCACTGATGCTCTGTCCAAGTATCGAGGAAAAGATACATAGTATAATTTTAAAAAGAGATGGCAGCCTCCAAGGCACTGTTGTGTTTGTGTACTGGATATCCAGTGTTACACACCTCAGTGTCAGCACCTGAAGTGCATTTTATTATATCTCTCCTGTTACTGACTCATCTTCTGTGATGTGGATTATCCAGAAACAATAAAAAGGAGGCTAAATACCGACCAATCAGCTTTTCATTATAAGCCTTTATTAGCCTACGTCCTTCCCGACAGCCACAGCAACCATATACAACGTGTAAAGACACTTTAATCAGAAACATGGCTCGGCACAGCTTATGTAATGACTGCAAGCTTAATAGAATTACTGTGATTTAAAAGGACATTGCTGTATCTCTAGCAAATGGCTCACAAAGCAACAGCCGGGATCATAGCTCAATATAACTCAGAGCTTTGTCTCCCAGGATCCTCTTTAAATTTGAACAAAGACGGTCTGAATGTGCTAATAAGATTTCCTGAAACCAGACCAAGTTTTGTTTTGGTCGGGCTTAGTGCGGTTAAAATAGGTACTGACAGGCTGTATTTTGGGGTCCTGCACGGTAAGGGAATCATTTGACTGTGAGGCTTAGCTGGTTGTGAGTCATTGCTCCACTTACAGAATTCAATAGCAGTGTTTACATGGATTCTATCGGACATATTCAGGTTTTGGGCTCATAAGCTGCTCCTGAATCCTGCCAGCAGGGGTGTCAGATAAGCTCTTACACTGGCTCGGAGGAGTCTCGGTACATGTGGGATATTCTAGCATCACCGAGAAGGTGGATGGATGCAGACGTTAGGTTTAATTTTTAATTGAACCTCATTATTTTGATGACGAAATCACTGGTCAAAGAAGAAAGACTATAAAGATAAGATCCATAATTGGTCAATTTTTAATACTAAACGTGGATGCAACCTGTTTCCTAGCAATGCAATTATTAAGATGAAGTGGTATCTATACAGTAGGTATGTATGGATGCTGGGTGTCAGTATGTGTATAAATATTACCACACCAGGCTTTTTGCACTCATAATCCACACATTCATACACATTAATATACATTTGAGCTCATAGTCTCGTGTGCACATTCAAACACACACGAGCAAGCAATTGCTCAACCACACCAGAACTCATGCGAGAAAGACTAAAATGGAGCTAAGCAATTATTGATGTCCACATATGCACAATATGCACATGGACATTTATATAGAGACACTTCTATGGACTTCAGCTGAATTGTCCCCTCTCTTCTTCACTGTCTTTTTCTCTCTCATTCACATCCACACTTATAAGAAACAAGATAATGTACCATGGTTGTGTGGATATTGCTGCTCTGTTAAATGTTGATACAGCAAAACCCTCCCTTCCTTCCTTCCTTCCTTCCTTCCTTCCTTCCTTCCTTCCCAGAGAGCACCTGTTCAAGTTTCTGTAGGCAGCCATCTTTGTCTCCTCAGCCATTTTACTTCCTCCTTTTGTTGGTGTGTTGTGCATCATGGATGTACAAATTTTAAAGGAACAGTTTGCCAATTTGGGAAGTAATAGCTGTTTTTCCTTCTTGCTGAGACGACATTGAAGGACGCACCACCTTTCTCATTATGAAGCTACTGTCCTCAGTGGGTTCGCTTTGGATGCTTTATGCATTAAACCCTTTTACAAGTTTTGATCCTGACCTAAACTAAAAGCTTTCTGCTTCCAGTTTAATATAGATCACAATGATTTTGATGTTCTCATCTAAACTTTTAACTGCCAAACACTAGCACCAAAAAAAAAATTGACTGAACTTCCTGTGCATTAGTTACTTTTGCATTGTTTTCATCCCTTTATTGTTGCTGCACTCATCCATTCCCATTACCTCTTTTCTTCTCCTCCACCTCTAATGTCTTTTATCTCTCTCTGCAGTTTGCTACAGTTTGTTTTCATTATGCTGATGAGTGGAGTACTAACAGTACCGGGGGCAGCTGCAGACAGGACTGCGCAGTCCTCCTCTCTCGGGTGCTGCTTTCCTCACCTCAGATGCCTCTTGCCCGCCTCTCATCCCCCTCTTCCTCCCGTCTTTACTCTCCCTTTCATTTCACTGTTTCCCCCTCTGCATCCACTCTATCTCTGCAGCTTCGTCACTCTCTTCCTCTCCGTCTAGTCCTGGGTAATCCTGCTAACTGGAACCGCTCAGCTAATTGGACTGAATAGTTTCTGACAGATCCTCTCCCCTCTCCTCATGCTCATCTTGTTTTTCTAAATATGTCTTGTTTTATCACAGTATTCAGAAGTACACTGACTCGATACATCCCCTGTTTCTCATTCTTCTTCTTGCTTCTCCTCCTCCTCCTCCTCACTACTTATCTACTCTGGTCTTTGCCAGAAATCCTTTAGACCACTGGCTTTTCTCTTCATCCTTCTTTATGATGATACTTGGTGACAGGAGTTTCTGTTTTCTCTGATTCTTGTTTGTAACACTCAGCATTTTTCTGCGTTGGCATCACGAGGCATTATTTTATAGGATGTTCAACCCCCACAGGCACAGTAAGGAGGTTTGTGCAAGACAATATCCCAGGACTTATCCCTTGTATTTTAAAAGACAAAACTCTCACTAGTCCAACTTCTTGAATTATAGTGATTATACAGAGTTTACTGTACACGCTGTAATCTGCTCATTTAAAATTACAGTTTAATCAGAGACTGTATAGAATGGATGAAGCTAACATGACCCAATGGATCTTGCACTTACACTGGACATTTTATGATTGAAAATGAACATTTTTGAATTGAAGACAATTAGAGCCAGCATTTTTTTTATTGCACCTTTTTGCACTGCCATTAAGGCTGATTATAGTTATAGCACACACACACATGGACATGCACACGCACAGCCACTCAAGAGAGGCTAGGCTAACGCTAAACATGATGCTACGTTTTCTCGTCAATTTTCCACTTGCTTTTTTTTTCTTGCTGAAATGAGAAACGATTCACCTCACGCCATCGCGACTCATCATGACTGACAGGGATCAACGTGGTTGGACAAATGATCTTTTCCTCCTCCCATACCAGCCACTCAGCGTTACCTTACCAACCCACCCAAAGCTACTCTGGTCACAATAACGGGACCTGTGGCAATTCCAGACAGCTGCTTTTTTTTTTTATTCCTTCATGGGCCCCTGACAGCGTTGGGGCCCCGGTGCACCTGCACCGCTTGTACCGTCCATATTTACGCCACTGGTGTGAAATATCTTCACAACTTGTGCAACTGGCCTTTTATCTGGTTCCATCATTGGATGAAATGTTTATTTGCTCCAGTAATTTGATCAACTGCTGTATGCAAAATTAATTTTATATTTACATTAATTCCAATGTATGGCTAGTGCTAATTAGCATATTATTATCATGCTAATATGCTAAACTAAGATGATTACCATAGTAAGCAGTATAACAGCTCAGCATCAGCATGTTAGCTTTGTCACTGTCAGCAGGTTAGCATGAGGATGTTAGCATCTAGCTCAAAGCACCACCAAAGTGTCTCAGTTAGCTATCAGGGATTTGCAGCTACTTCATGCCATTAATAGCTATGTGGAGGTGATAGAACAACTGGGAAATGTACTTCTCTTTCTAGCTCTTAACTGACAGATGTCTGAAAATCTGCTTTTTACATCAAATTTAAAATAAAGTTTTCAAAAAAAGACTTAATACATTTTCAAAGTTATCTGTTTGTAATGTTCACAAATATTGTTCACAAACTGTCAAATTCAAGACAGTGATTTGTGAAATGAAACAGTGAGTCCATTATTTTACACTGTTTTGTTTAAATGACTGATATTTTGAGAATTTGTACATTTTTCACAACAAAATGTAATAAAAGTGTTTGTGTAATTTTTTTATCAAGCACAAAAAATCCAAATGTTATCCAAGTCGATCCCAAGTCAATAGGTCAGTAATTTTTAATTTTTATTTTTTTACAGTGCTCACCATGAGCACTATCTTCACTTTCGACCTCCATCAGTCAAAGGTGGAGAGCGTTCCCTAGCAACTAGTTCTGAGATGTAACCTGGCCCTTAATAAATGAATAAGATAATAAATGAATAGCTTAATAAAATCTTTGCCAATTCATTTCCTGCACCTTGACTAATCGCTGAACCATTGTAGCACATTTAAATAAATAAAGTTGAGTTTCTGTCCCCGAACTTGAAAATTAGTTCTCTGATGATTTTTCTGTTTTTCTTCGTTTGTTACTTTCTTCAGATGAGTCGTACTGAGCGTAAATGTTATTAAATGTCAGCCACAGTAGAGATGGCTGTTCACTGAATCTGGGCAGTGTCTGACCTCCATCCAACCTAGGTGGGAGGAGGGTCACAAATCCGTGTTGGATGACGCACGTTGACAGATTAAAATTGAATTTGTGGTCAGCGTGGCGGAGGTATAAAACTGTACTGTTTCCCAGAGTGGGCGCCGCTCCTGCAGTTTAGCGTAGACCTCACTCTCCTTTATCTTTACCTTTCTTTTCCTTTTTTATTCTTTTTGGTCATTTCAGTGCCCTCTCTATTTGTTCATTCCACTTGCCTAGGCTGTCTCCAAGGCCATTAATCTATACCGCTCCAACCGCTCCTCTGGGCCAGACCAGACTGCGGCGCCACTCACTGTGCGCTCTGAAAGGCCACTGTGTTCATACAGATATGAAACGACGGACAGAGACAGAGAATGGCTTTTAGAGAAAGCACCTAGAGACATGAGATAAGTGGAGAGAAAGGGAAACACATGAGGAGAAGCAAAAATACGCTCTCCTTTTCTTCACTTTTCATGTCATCTAAGACAGAAGTGAAAAAATCATGTATTTGAAAGTGTGAGATGACGTTAGCTTGAACAACTGCGCTGAGGTTACTGTGGTGTCTGCCCTTTTGAAAAGGTTGAGATTTGAGGAGTTTAATATGCCGTTGGATCACACTGGGGGATTTCTGGCTCGCCTGGAGCCGGCCTGGACAGGCAGCAGCCGTCGGTGGTGATGGGGGACTCAAACAGATGGCCTGGCTTAATCAGGGAGAGAGCGCTGTCCTGGGTGTAAATTTGTATGTACTTGGGTGAGAGATAATGTTTGTGTGGGTTAGAGTAAGAGAATACCTGTGCTTGTGTTTGGTAAATAAATACATGTCTGCATTGATACCTACATGTCTGAGAGGAGGTAGTGGGGAAGAGCAATGAGGGGATGCGGCAAACTTGGCAGTAGAGACTCGAAGTTTCATCGTTAACCATCACAGGAAGAATTGGAGCTGACTGAGTTGGGAATTTAGTGCTCAGCACATCTGAACTCTATTTTGCTACAGCTTTAATGTAATTGAGTCTCTGGAAAGGAAACATCAGCCTTTAATTTATTAGATATTTCCTTGTACAGTTCCATTTGGACTTAGATTTATAAAATGCTCTGTTTATCAAGCTAAATACATAAAACATTACTAATCCAAACCTGTCTCTGAGCAGTATTCTCCGCATGTGTTCACATTTTTAGTGAAGTGAGTGCATCTCTTTCAGATGCCATCACTCAGGGGAAATACAGAACTTTTTTTTTAAAGAACTTTGAAGTAAATTTATGCAGAAACATCAACAGTATTGTCTTTGAAATGGGTTTCTGTGTAATTTTGCAATGTTTTTCTTTTTTTCTTTTTCAGTTTCCCAAAAGAAAAAAAAAGATCTAATATTTACTGTTCTTAACATACATCTCATCAGGGTTAACTTGGGCTTGAACTCCCTGAAATCTTTAAATAATGGACTGAGATTCAACTTGTGTATGTCAAAGAGAGATATATTCAATTCAATTCAATTCAGCTTTATTTTTATAGCACTTTTAAAAGACAACATAGTCAGTCAAAGTGCTGTACACAAACATTAACATGTGTAAAATTGGATCATCCAATTCAAGTATTGCAAGGTCAGAACCTTGCAACACCAACAAAGGTGGAGTGAGAGTGGGAAGGTCTAACAAGGGAAATGTAAGTTATCCTTTTTCTTAAGATGTAGATTTAACACAGATATTTTTTTATTACATTGACAGTATTTAATGGTGCTTCACATGCAGACTCACATAGATATTTTTCTTTTTATTGAATGAACTATTCAGCCTCTAGATGGCAATTCTTTGCTCTTTTGTGTGGGGCCAGGGTCAGTCAGCAGGAGTGGAGTCTTGAGAGCAGGTAAGGGTTAAATATCTTGCTTAAAGGAACAGTATGTGTACACTGGTCGGATCAAACCCGAGGCCCTGCACTCCGAGGATGACCTCTGTAACCGCTTGGCAATGCAGAAGTCAATAATGGGCGCTCATGTAAGCGAGGGAAGGACCAAAATGTAGAGCCTTTGTTGCTTCATGGGGAGGGAGGGAGTCTTAAGTGTGTGTGTGTGTGTGTGTGTGTGTGTGTGTGTGTGTGTGTGGGAGCGAGAGAGAGAGAGAGAGAGAGAGGCTGGTATAAAATGCCACATGGTTCAAC
>OOFC01003741.1:6566-29741 GCA_900323345.1 Pseudochromis fuscus | reverse complement strand
TGTGTGTGGGGGGGGGGGGGGGGGGGTCAAGATACAATCCTGCCCCGGAGCATCACTATGGAAATGACTGGAAGAGCAAAAATCGAAAAAAACGCGGGGCATCGCCATGGCGACAGAGGTGATGTCATGATCCTTGCTGCCGGCGAACTCTCTGTAGCCGAGGCTGCAACCACATATCCACATTGCCTGTCAGCTCGCAAACTTCTCCCTTATAAATCACTGTCACGGTGGCTCCTCCTCTCGCTCTCGTCCACATTGTCTCCTATCTCTTGCTCTCATTTAGTTCTCTCCGTCTCCTTTTTCACTCTCTCATTGCTGGTCTGTCTCTCTTATTGATGTCTATATCTCTTGATCTCTCCTCCTCGGCCGTGCACTCTAAGCTGGTGGTGTTGAAAGAGATGGATGCTCACTGCCCTCAGTAATCTCCACAGCAGCCATTTAGATAATTAAGTCACTATTCTTTCACTTGCCTCGTGTCCTGCTACCAGAGCTCAACTACACACATTCACAAGGCCACATGCATGTCACAGTTGTACCAATAAAACAGCAGCCTATAGAACATCTTTTTTTTTTTTTGTTTGTGTATATGTGTGTGTAGCCATGTGTGGCATCAGCAGTGAGAGCTGTTTGTTTTGATGCCGTTGTTGGTTTTTGTTTAGAGAACAGAGAAATTCGCGAAAGGATGCAGCGGGGAGAGAAAAGGCGACAGCTGCCACGGGCCACAGAGAATACACACAAACGCACATAACACACACACACAGACATTACAGATAAACACAAGCACAAAGACCCTGCATGATTGGCGTCTGGAAATTTGCCGCTCCCACACCCCATAGAAGGAGCATGTGGAAAAGGCTGCATGGGAAAGTGTGCGCTCTAGCCCGGGGGTTTTTCTCCAGCTTCGTGTCTTGCCGTTGTGATAATGTGGTGTTTTGTTGAAAGTCGGTGTTTTAATTAACTCAGCAGCGTGCAGTGGTGGAGGTAGCAGTTCCTCTCTGTTCCTTGGGCTAATCACATGCCTGGGATACTGACAGCCAAACACTGGCAGGGTGTTACTAACGCGGCCATTGCAGTATTTCATAACGCCACGGCCATTCCTGTCCGCATGGGCACCAGTGAGAACTGACATTGTTTTGGACAGGGACAAATGACTGTCGGCCCATGCTGTTTTCATCATGCAAAAGTCAAAAACAAACCATGTGCTGCAGTAAACAAGCGGCTTGGAAATCCTTGCATCATGTTGTATCTCCCACACAAACACACATGCAGTACATATGCACACACACAACTGAATATATTTTTTTGATAGATCGGGACAAAAGTTTTACTTATTCTTAAAAGAATTGTGCTGATGCACACTTAGAGCGGACACTTGCTGTCAGTGGAGCAGGTATATGCAATATTTCTTAATCTTAAGAAAGACATAACCCTTGGCCTCAGTACCTTTTTATTTCTCTTTCCTCTGTCTGCCTAATACACCTGATCCCCTCTTTTATCCGCTTTGAATGATATGGCCTTTACTTGCATGCTCTATCAAAGAGGAGATGATCAGGAAGTGTCTGTCTCTTGCAAAATGAGGCAGTGTGTGCATGTCAGCCACCAGTGTTTCATCCATCAAGGTGTCAGATTAATGTACAAAGTGCCATCTCCCACTATCATCTTTGAACCTGTGAGGAAATCCTAATAGGCAGATGAGATAAGGGAAATATGAGGTGCTGGATTGAGATTAGTTCCAGGCTGCTCTGAATGGCTGGTGAAACACCCCGTGGTTCAGGTTTATTTGCGTGTCGAATGCTTGCCAGCCATCCCGGAGCAGCAGCAGCTACCTACATGCCTCTAATCTGCTAAAACGGAAGTGGAAGCTATTTTGGGTTTCAATGGTGCCTAAGCTTGTGGGCTCTGTTTCGAGAGGCCCTTACATTTTTATGATGCGCTGCTGACTCTGCGGTGTCTCTGGATTCTACTCAGACCACTAATGAGGTGTACGAATGGTAGCAAAGTACTAATTCTCCCGTCAAACCGCTGGGATTAATTCAACCTACTAATGCTAGGAATCAATCCCAGGAATAGGCTTGTTGGTTTCCATGCCAGCAGGTAGCTGCAATTTTTCTTGGCGTGTTATCCCTGAAGATGGCCCTTTCTCTTCGTCTCCGCAACCCCCCACAACTCGCCTCCACACATACACACACCGTCTGAGCTCATGAGATAGACATAAAAAAAACTTTATTTTTCCTTTCCTGTGTTTGCCTTTCCTCCAGTTCGCTCTGTTGTTTCTTGTATCTTTTTTTTCCCTTCTCCTGGAACATCAATTAGGTTTCTCCTGTATCACGTCCTTAAGAAGGAAAGCTAAAAATACCCAGGAAGCCCTGTTTCTTTTTCTGACAGCTCAGTTTGCTTCATCAAATTGTACTTTTATAAAAATGGGGAGAAAAAAAAAAAATCCTGAAAATGCTGGAAACAAATTTCCAAATGAAGTATTTACTCCGTACCATCAAATTTAGAAGCCTTCAGTCTCTCCATGTATTGGTTAATTAACGACACATGTATTATTGGTCTGGTGTGCTCATGCATGGATAAGCTTGCACCATCTAAATTGAGACACCGTCTTCATCATCAGGTGTGTCTTGACTCTGAGTGAGAAAAAGAATTTTAAAGGCCTGAGACTGGGGTTCGATTTGCTCCGGGCTATTCCTGTACCAACAGTCTCTCCTATTATTTAAATATCAGGGTGAATACCTGTGTTGTCATGGAGGAACTGTCAGCACATTTACTGGTGTGCACTTCTGTTGGTGTGTGTG
Organism: Pseudochromis fuscus; assembly: GCA_900323345.1. Classification (NCBI taxonomy): domain Eukaryota; kingdom Metazoa; phylum Chordata; class Actinopteri; family Pseudochromidae; genus Pseudochromis; species Pseudochromis fuscus. Next base: position 26,943 of record OOFC01003741.1, on the reverse strand, counting down.
TGTGTGTGTGGTAGTGCACACACCTGTGACAGTTACTGTGGTTGTGGGTGCATGTCTCCCACAGGACTGCTCATTTCCAGCAATATCATGTCCTCATAAAGTTACAGGATACCTACTATCACCAGCCCTCATTTGTACCATCCGGACTTGCTGATGGATGAATTGATCATTAGTGCAGACGTGTGAGTGTGGCAGGTGGCTATTTTATCTGTGTGTGTGTGTGTGTGTGTGTGTGTGTGTGTGTGTGTGTGTGGTGAAAGGCAGGCTGCACTGGGTCAATAGAAGTAAACACTACTACAGATTGGAAATGGAGCCCTTCCTCTCGGGGAGTATCTGTAGCAGGAGGAATTGCTGGGGGTATTAAACGCAGGGCAGAATGTGCCAGCAAAGCAAACATCACACCCCAGAACAGAAGTATGACACACAACTCCACCCGTATCCCATCCTTAACACCCTCCTCTCTATTTCAGGCTGCACACACACACACACACACACACACACACTTTACTGCTGTTATATCTCATTTGCTAGCTAGCTCACACTTGTCTGGCTGTCTCTCGATCGCTGCCACGTTCTGTCCATCTGTTACACTCCCTCTTTCCTCACGTCTATCCGCAGCTCCCTCCCGTATTCCCACATGGCTTTGTTAACGCTGCTCACACACACACACACACACGCACCCAACATGCTGCATGCCACCTCGGAGTGACAGATGCTGTTTCCAAAGGGTGTGTGTCTCATGTTCCCACCTGTCAGATAACTTTTAACTTGGGCTAATCACTCGGTTGTTGCTCGAGGACTGAAGTTATCGGAGGCTTCTGATTTGCGCTGTGTTGTGTTGCAACCCACGCAGAAACATGCAGGGCATCTCCATGGTGATAGCACCGAGGTTATGATGATGTCAGATACAATTGGCCTTGCACACATGCATGCAGGTGCTGGCGTTTGCCCACACACAAACACACACACTCGCTCCTCTTCTTCTACTCCATAACTGCATCTCTTTCCCACATAGGTGTACGCCCACACCATCTCTGGATCTGTTGCACATGCATTTGGAGCATCACATGTTGGGTGTTGTTTTGATTCAGCTGTGCAACTATCGCCCCCTTTTTTTTGTTTGTAGACTGGTGTCAAAAACACCCAGCATCCAACACACTCTGCCTCTGTTGCAGCTGACTGCTTTAGACTCATGACGTGACCTACAGCACAATGGAGATGCCAGTCAGTCAGCTCATTAGGTTTGATTGCTGACATAGTATTTCTCACTTTCGCTCCCGACTCCTCTGCTCATTTTGAAAAACCAGCCTTTTTTCGATACTATTTGGGCTTCCAGAGGATTAGTATTTGTAATCATTTGTGTAGTTTTTCATCTCCCAGAGAAGGATTCTCAGCAATCAGCTGTTATTTTAAGTAGGAGCCAGAATGTCAAAAAATAGCATTTGGCGTGGGAAACTCTGATACCTTCAGGTAAGATTATTAACATGCTGACAGGATTGCAGGAGCTGAAGAGCCTCGTTAATTGCTGTAGGGTATGACTGAAATGCTGTCATTATTTCTTTCACAATTGAAAAAAAAAAGGCTTTAGGATTAACTTAACATGTGAGCCTCGCAGCTAAAGGTTATCATCTCTCCTCTGAAAGGCCGTTGTCTCGTCTGGGGGCTGACACTGACTTCATTGGATGTGAAAGAAAATGGGCAAATCTTCATTGGCACCTTCTCCCTTAGAGCATTGCAGCGTGGACCAAAGTGTCATCGGAGATGTGATGTATTTAAGCGTTTATCTGGTCTGGCAGAGTCCACAGGTGTGTTGGGTGTTGGTTTCCACAGGCGACTCTGAGAGCGAGATTTCTTTTATCACCTTCTCATACTCACCCTCGCAAACACACAGGCGCACACTCTCATCCTTGAGGTGATGTGAGCTAATACACCCATGCACACACACACAGACTTTAAAGGAGTTGCAGAAAAAGTAGCTGCGAAGGGAATTTAAGTCTCTGTAATTAGTAGCTTAAATCCTTCTGTTCACCAAGGACCATAAATGTAGTGGGATTTGTCTCGGTGACACTCGTTCTGCGGGGATCAGTTGCCAGCCTCCAGTTACACAGTACATACTGACATGCATAGTGCAAGGATGACAGGAATTCACTTGGAGGATTGTCATATTGAAATGTAGAGCCAAGATTCAGAAAATGCCACTTGCGTGAGTGAGTGATAGAACGTGAAGCATGGTAATGTGAGAGTCTCCTCGACTCCAAAACAACAGCATTTGTCATTTGTATAAGGTACTGAAAGCAGCCTGTGTTTACATTCAGTATCAAAGGAAGAAAGGAAGCACAGTGACATCTGGTTGGGAGGTATTACATTATGTAATGTGAGACAATAACAATTTTTTGCTTTCTGTTTGTGTGAAGGTAGCTACACTTTCAATTACTCCACATGTACTGGGCTATTGTGAGGGATGCTGCAAATCAATCAGGACTCCAAATAGTTTGTAATGGCTCTTTATGTGTATCCTAAGGTCTAAGGTTGAACTGTGAATCAAACAAAGCCATACACATATCAAGATTTCGACTGCTTTTTCATGGCATTTTCGACTTTACACTTCTACTCAGCTGTATTTCGGGAAGAAATATTGGACTTCTTATTCTACTGCATATATTCTCACACATCTATAGTCACTGTTTTTTTTTTAGATAAATGTTTTAGTGACTGGCCAGTCAGGCGTGGGACTACTTTTCCAAAGACTGTGATAGTGTTAAATATTTACCTCCACCAAGGAGGTTGTGTTTTCACCTGCGTTTGTCTGTCTGTTGGAAACATAGAGTGTACATAGAAGTAGATGAAGCAAGTGGGTCTGAACAATGATGCCACTGTGTAAAAGTGTAAAAAAGTGAAATGCCCTCGTTAGCCACCAGGTTACAGCTCCAATTGACTTCAATTCAGAAACTGACATTTTCAATTAAGAAATGCTCATTCGATACATTTGTTTCCCAAAAGTCATTCTGATGTCAGTCACTGAAGTCAGCTCTTCTTATCAGTGATCTGGTGGTCCATCTGAAAAAATAAATCATAATCACATAGATATAAAGCTTCAAAAAGGGGAATGTTTAGGGGTGTTGTTAAAGTAATGAATGGCAGGTCTGGTTTCCAATGACATCAGGTCTGAACTTGAATCTCATCCATATGGGGCAGCGTGCTCAGGTTCAAGGGTCAGACCCACCTCCACACTCCTCCCTTCATGCCCAAATATAGTCACTTCTGGTCAGGGGTTGTCTGACTGATTTTCTGTCGTTGACTGTTTTTTTAAAAACGTGACCGAAAAATCTGAAGGTCATCTCTCATTTTGACAGATTGCCATTCACACCCCTGAACACTTGGTGGCAAGTGAGCATATTAATTAGCTATTGTCTCTCTTGATGCATGACCTCATTGGCTTCTCTGGGAAAAATGTCACAGCAGCTGAGTGTCCGAAGTTTCTTCAAAAAGCCTGATAATGACCTCATGACAATAACCTCTTCAGCAATCCTACATGAGACATTTGATTCCTCACATAATTCATGTCCATACAGACCAGGAGGAAGGTGGGAGACTGTGTGTTCAGGCCATAGTAGATTAACATATTTTAATTGCAATCATTTAATTTCATTGTTCAACTATAGCTACTGGAGCCACGGTCACTGTGGAGAAAAAGTTACATGTATTCATCTGCTTGATGTGTGATGGCACAGATTGTTCAGCTTGTTCAGATTGAATATTAATTCAAAATGAATGAAAATTGAATGCTGTTGAATGGGCCATTATTGTTATTGTTTTAAAAATTAAAGTGACATGTAAAAATAGATTGATGGGGTTTTTGTGACCCTGTCAGTCAAAATGACAGACAACGGAAAAAGTCTAGTGCAACCCATGTTCAAATGCAAAACTCCTGGCTTCAAGATGCTGTTGCTCATGTTGCTTTGTCCATTCTAGTCTATGGTTGGCAACATTATAGAACAGATCCTAGGGTGTCACCCCAGGAATGAATTATTGCATTAAAGATCAGAGAAGTGTGATTGTTGTAACAAGATAGTGTTGCTATTTCACCATAAAATGCGACAGTGTTCAGTCTATAACAGGGGTCGGCAATGCGTGGCTTTCATCGTTCTGCTGCGGCTCCCTGTGTCTTTGGAAAATAAATAATGATAAAATTTATTTAAATTTATTTAGTTTCATTTAGTTTTTCAATGTAATTATAAACGTGAATATTATGGTGCTCATGTAACATTGAAATAAAATGTTTATTTTCTTTTTTTTTTGACGCTCAAATTATGCGTCACAACCGCGACATCGGCAACACCCGCTAGCACTAGCAACAACACAACTCATAAAATCCGGGTGCGTCAGACAACTGCACTTTTATTAAGCGCTGCAGCAAAATTACACTAAAACAAGCCTGTAATGTTTCCTTCCTTGGCCGAGTTAACTTTCATTCACTTGCAGCATCCTGTGCTCACCGCGGCTGCACTCACCATCACACAGAACTACAAAACAAAATCCCCGCTTCCTCATACGTCACTCGGGGATTACCCACAAGCCACCTTCTTAAAGGCACAGGTAACACAGGTGAAGTGAACAAGTGAGATGTGGGATGCTGAGTGGAAGTTGTGGCATTCACAGTGCTAGCTAGCGGCGGGTGGCGTATCTGCTAGCTCGGATTTTTCTGTCAACTCAAAGCCAAAAATCAATCCTGCGTCGTCATGCATCGTATCTCAGAAAACTCGTAAGTAGGGGCACTCATTAGTCAAGATACCACTGTCTCCAAAATGTTAATGTTAGATCCAGAATGTAAATCATTTTTGTTGTACCACATCATTGATTTCATGAATGCAGCACACTAAAGTTTTTTTCAAAACATAGAATTAGGTTAAAAATATATATATGCAGTGTTATCTTCATTTTGTATGTCAAAAAAGTTTTGTGGCTCTATGTGTTTTCTTTTCTGTGGGAAATGTGACCAACTGGCTCTTTGAAGGTTGCCGACCCCTGGTCTATAACATCAGTACAGCTGGATTATGCCTTGGTGGAGGTTTGCGCTTCTTCCTCTCTGCATACCTTTGCAAAGTGATCTCACTGCATCATCCACACTGAACAGGTTTATTTTCATTCCAGTTCAAAAAGTCACTCTATCTGCTGATATATCGTTAATCTGTGAATTTCCCGCCCTCTCAAATCAGTAGTGGTATCAGTCTCTTCTTATCCAAAAGTTATATCTCAGACCGACTTGATGTTCTATTCCTGTGAGATACAAGGTGTTACACAATACACCACACAATCCCACAGTCAAAAGGTTGTTTCAGTCCAAAATTAGCAGCTCTCTCGATCTCACTAGCACCACATTGCTCATAAACCTTTAAACAAACGCCTATCACCTGGAACAGCTGTCATAATTCTGAAAATATGTTTGACAGTTGGAAATAAGAAAAATGTCAAATCCAGCTAATTACCTTTACAGAGTCCACCAAGACATGCATTTAAAGTTTATAGTAATGACAGTTTGGTCAAGATAAATATGCACTGAAGTGAAAATGTATATCAGCGTGATGGGATCTATGCAGTAATTCAATGTGTACACGAAACATTTGAATTTATTTAGTGTCTTTTGTGATATATTGGTGTGAATTAAAATACCTTGTAATACATTGTAATAGAGGATTTTATGAAATCCACTCACTCCTGCTGTACAATATCATACAAAATGACTGAGTGTGGTTTATGCCTTGGCGCCTGTTTGCATTAAGTACTGTTTCCTTTTTTACCACAATGAGCTTTTCTAAATCCTGAAGCGGTGTCAGTGATCTAACTTTAACCTTAATGAGGCGTTTACTGTAAGAAGACTGTCTGATTACTTTTTAAAAAATCTTTTTAATAGTTGGTGTAAAATCCTTCTGCCCTCCATGAAATACTTAAAAACCTTTGCTCACTTTTTTGTTTTTTTAATCTAAGATAAACCAGAAAGATAGAAGTGAGAGGTATATTAGGTAAAATCACAGCACAATAGGTCTTCTGTGGGTTTCTGGCGCAGTGAAGGTTATCCCACAAAGGTTTTTTGTGTGTGTGTGTGTGTGTGTGAACACATGCAAACTTAGCTTCAATACTTTTTCTTGCGTTGTTAAATAGATGGATTTGTTCACCAGCGCACTCATGGGCTTAGAGGTTTACAGGAAGACAAAACACTTGTCTGTTTTTCAGTAAATCACTGTCTAGACTAGAGAGCACGGCGGATGCACAATGACGTGTCGCCACTTCACATCTGAAAAGGATTGATAAAATTAAATTGCGGAGAATTGTGAAAGCAAATGCGCTCTGCCCTCAGTTCTGACTTTTCGTGGCGATAATGTCCCATTTCTTATTTTTTATTCTTCCCCTGTTTTTATGTGGAGGAATTTTCTGGTGCCCTCTTATTTCTCAGCCGAGGTGTGGAGCTCAGGAGATAAGAGAATATTACCTGGCTCTAACTCTGCCATTGTTCCACTGGCCTAGCACCTTGTTACTCTCTCTGTACATATTTTTAGAGATAATGCAAGCCTATTCTATTGGAAAATTTGAGGTTATTAAAAGGGGTTACTATGGAGAGGGAGAAAGGTTATTGCGGAGAGAGCATGAGAGAGTTGTCCCACAGCTTTTAGTTGCTCCGTCTGGCTCTATCGCAACGGATCAGCTTGCTGTGTTTGCACAGAGCAGACCTTGTATGAGAGAGAAATAAATGAATTGAGGCTTGAGAGGGAATAAAATTCAAAAGAGAATGTGTGGGAGCGCACAAGAGAAAGACACAAAGGGAGAAGGAGTGAGTGTTTTAGTGGGTAAATAAATGGACGGTCACAGCTCTTAAAGTTACAGTAGGGCCAGTGCTCCCACCACAGGCTGTACAGTGCATCGCTTCCACCTAACGCTTCGTGGAGAACCTTTCCAGAGTTTTTATCTTGCGATCTCTCATTACATCCTTCCTAAACATTGCGTGCATGCTATGTTGTTCAGTTATAGTACACGGCGCATTTGTACACACAGAGGTACACACAGAGAAGTCGGCATTTCAAGGCGTTCCCTCTTCTGTGAGGCAAAGAAGCAGCGTGACAGACCCCGGCGTGCAGAATAAAGACTTATCATCCGCTGTCATTCTCTTCTTACAGACCAGGGGATTTTGCATGGGGCTCGCTGAACCTGGTTTGAGGTTGTTATTTATTTATTTCGTCTGTTATCAAGGACTTGGAAAGCATAACGTGGCTTTGGTGTGGAGGAGTACAATGCGGCTACAAACCCCTCAGTGATGGATTTCACTACTCAGATCCTGTACCACTTTGATTTATGATATAATATAAGAGTGATACGCTGCTGCTGCTGCTGCTGCTGCTGCACAATAGCGCCATACTCCATTCTGATGTAATTCCAGCTAACTGTCGCCTCTTAGCCTATCACAGCCTGCTGTGCTTGAAAAGGGGAGAACCCTCAAATGCACTTCAAGGGCAGTGTGATTGAATTAAGCAGCCATTAGATGTATGAGATGAGCTGTAATTGCAGGGATATTTATCTATTCAGATGAATGAGTTTTGACCACAAGGTCATGTTACTGCTGCTCTGCCCTCAGGACAACTTGACTCGAGTGTCTACCTGTTTGCGTCTGGCTCAGCCATATTGTTTTAACCTCTCATTGTTGAGTCTAGATGCTTCACGTAACAAATTTTGCTCCTTATGGTGTTTGGCACTGATGGTGTTTTTTATAGACCTGCTCAGCGGTGCTCATTTCTCTCCTTCTTGTCGCAGCCCTCGTTAATGACTGTGAGAATAGGAATTAGAGGCAACAAATGAGCCGCAGTGTGTTCACGTCAGTCAGGTGTAGGGGGAGCAGATGCTGTGAGCATTTACACCTTCATGTCAACATGTTCTTTCCTTAATTTACGGTGTCACAGTCTTCATATGTTCTCTCGTCTTCTTCCTGTATAGAAACCTCGCTTTAGTGTTTGCTGTATCTCTTACTGCCATTATCACCTTCACACACGTTAAAATACAATTTCAACCTGACCTATACCGTCATTCTTTCTATTTCCTGCAGGCCTGCCCCCGTTGTTCCCTCTGAGAGGAAGAGGAAGTGATGTCACGCCACCACCACCGCTTTGAGAGGGACTACCGGGGACCCTGGGAGCGGAGAGACATCCGTCCTTCTGGCCTTCACAATGGAGGAGCCAATCATAGCTGTGCCTCTGCTGTTGTCAATGGCAACAACCGTCCGGGGCTCCTTCCCCTCCCAGTCATCCCCTCCCTCCTCCCCACCCCAGTTACAGTTGCCGTGACAACATCGAGCAGCGACATAGCGGTCAAGCGAGGCATCACGGCAGCAGGATCGGTGGCTCCGGCATCGGCCAAGGTAAGAGCTTCATCCAAATGGATGCCGGGACACCTGCTTCCCTCTGACTCATCTCAGTGTCTCCTCTCACTCTGTCAAGTTTGTTTTTAGCCTTTTCTCTCTCTGCATCAACTTTTTAATCTGCAGTGAGTCCCCAACTGGACATAATGCCCAACTTTTTCCATGCTTTTGAGGATTTTCAGCTTCCCTCTCTCTCTCTCAGTCTGTCTTCCAGCTCTCTCCTCCCACTTTTCTCCAAACATTTCTGCACTGGCATCCCTGCCTTCATGGTTCAACTGTCTCAGCTTTTCAAGCCCTTCCTCTCTCTCTCTCTCTCTCTCTCTCTGTTTGCTGCCTCCTCCACTCTCCACCTTTATCCCTCACTCCAGTGTTGTTGCTCTCTCTGCACTTTCTCTGTCCAATGCCCCTTTCTTGCCAAACCATTTTCCTTCCATCTTCATTTTCTCTCTCTGCCAAATGGCGGGCTTGTCCTGCCTTTGCCTCCTTGGTAATTTTCTTCTTTCATTATGTAAATGACCTCTGACAGTGGCTCAAATGGGCGCTGCTGTCAGAAATGATGGTAAGAGCTGCTCTTTTTCTAAACAAGCAAGCAAACAAATGGGACTAAATCATTACATAAGCCTTAAGTTTACATTATAGATTAAAATAAAACTTTCTCATCCACTGCCAGTGACCATGATATTTAATCTTGAATGGGTTGTATAGCTTTTTTAAATAAGGCCTCGAGTGACTTAGGTGTGTACATTACTCATTTGATTAGATGTTGTATTTGGGTTTAAACTAAAAAAAAAAGCAGCATGGAAATCTCTGAGTGGTGTAGTCAAGAGCTGTACAGTTTGTGTTCTCCACCCCCTCGTCCTGGGATTTGCAAGCGAACTGGCTGTCAGCAGCGTGTGAAGCGAGAGGAGCCTTTACCAAAGAGGAGTTAGACATTTCAGCCTCTCCCCTGCCTCCGCTCCCATGGATACCATTCATCTTCTTTCAACGCTCACTATCAGATTATTTGCTTTAATTTGAACCTCAGCAAATTCCCCGGCACCTTCCCGGCCCCTCGCTCCTGGTGGGGTCTGCACGGTAGGAGCAGAGGTAAACAATGCTCGGGTAATTTAGCCCATAAGTGCACATCATTAGATTCCCCCTTTGCCGAATGCACTGACCACAGACACAGTAAATCTGCTCTGGCACCGCGTCAGCCCCTCCTTTTGTGCAGCTGAATAATTACATACATTCAGAGAAAAGTCTCGCCAACTCCCACCGTGGCCGTTGTCATCATTCAATGGCTGCCAGGGCAATTAGGTGCTTCGCCTTGCACGTGAGTGTGCTTAAAGCTACGGTATATGCTGGAGTGTGTGTGTGTGTGCAGCAGATATATGGAGATTCTTCCCAAGATGCCACCCTGTTACCTTTGTTCGAGGATTTACCTTTCTACTTTGTCTTCCCTCTGACAGTCCTTTGTTATGTAGGCAGTAGAGACCAGCTCCGCTTAAAAAATGGAAATATATGGTGTGGTTTCTGCTTTAATAATGGCCTAGAAAAGACAAAGAGAGCTCAAGTACTGGCCAACACCATAGGAGCCCCTCTCCCTATCCTTGCTGTGTGCTCAGTCTCTCTCTCTGTCATCTTCGATCAAAGCTGCTGGTGGTCAGAGGGAATCTGATGGACGGATGCAGCTCTCTCTCCATTGTCCCTGTGTCTCTGCTCTGTCCACAGCTACACTAAAAAGCTGACAGACTATTGATTTCCACTGTTTGGAGACTCTCTCTTCATAAACACACCGGCCCAACTAGAGACCGAGTTCATGTACAGAAGTGTGTGTGTGTGTGTGTGAAAGCGATACCCCTGCACACAACCCTTGAGCACAGTGCATGTATTGTTTTAGTGTTTCTTTGTAGTTTCTTGTGATCTTTATTTTTTTATAGATTACTCTTCTTCTTATGGTTTGCTTTAAGTTTGAACCGCAAGTAGAGTCTTATGGTGCTGATGTGCGTGGATGTGCATGCACGTGTGTGTGTAGGAGTGCAGTTGCGTAGGACGAATGCTGAGAGTTGGAAAAAGTACCATCTGGCTGCATCATCCATCATGATGTAAAGGTGGCCACATGGAACACTGAACTATGGTTAATTCAGGGCTGCACTTTGTTATTCCCTTACCATACCGTTAATTAATTCAATGTATTTGTGGACCAGATATATAGACACTGTATGCATCAAATACATTATATAAATAACCAAAACAGAAGAGACGCTATACAAGCCAGCAGAATACAAGTGATGCTGTGATACAGCTCATCATTTCCTTAGAATATAAATACTTAAATTACTCGGTATCCTGGTTACAGCAGAGGAGGCTAAAGTTTGCTTAACAAGACAGATTGTCAGTGAATAAACCGTCTCACTACTGCGTGATCCATACCATCCAAGGGGTATGACTGTGTGTATTAATCAAGTATGCAGAGACATGTAGATGGAGACTTGGACATGTTTGATTGGATGTAAACAGTGGGTTGCACGCTATGCATTTTTATTTGTATTATTTACAACAATTTTGCATGTAAAAACATCAGCTTTCAGATACATTTGTAGCTGTGGTACCAAAAAAAATGAACATTTTAATTGTTTGTTGAAGGATATTTACATGAGAATAAAACAATGAAACATGATACATGATGAAAAAAACCAAACACATTTATTTATTGTTCATTAAAATGTTCATTATACAACAAAAAATGTATCTGTCAAACTACAAAAACAATTTTGTTTATGGTTAACTGTCACAAATTGTATCAAATGTCAGAAACATGTTGACATTGTTTGAATTTGATTGTCTCATATATTAGATATTTGAAATTTTAAATAAAAGTAAATGTCATAATTATTCACTATTAAAGGTTTTTCGTGATATTTTATTTTAAATGGAAATTCACCATCTTTTTAAAAAAAATTTTGTGTTTTAAAAATACAGGAAAAATCTTTACAATAATTAGGAAGAAATCTGTAATATTACAAATTTTTACAGTGTAGTGCTTGGTCTCACATTGTGTATAAGTAGCATTTTGCCACTTAAACTAGATTTCTTTCTCAGCTGGGTGAATGTTAAAGAGAGACGTCTGGAATTCTGCAGACTGGAAGTGTTAGCCTTGAAAGCTGGGTGGCAAATTCCTATTGATCTTGTACTGTGCAGTACTCACAATACGTGCTTTAATCAGTTTTACTGCACAGCCAGAACCTGCAACTTCCCCGCTCATACCGAACATAAACACCAAGGCTGTTGCTGCTTTTGTCCCGACAGTTCAGTAAAGCTTCTCCAAACACGATGGCTGTTTTCTCCTCTCTTTACTTTGTGCGTGTTTCAAAGCAGAAATGACACGGCTGGCTGTAATGGTTAACTTAAGGTAATTGGGAATACATTGCACTTCTCTTAATGGATATTTAAAAAAATGTATTTCATAGTATAGGTCAGCAGATTCAAACAGTGATCCACAAAAGTGCTTTTAAAGAATATATTCCCTTCTGGTGAAAGGTTTTGTAAAAGACGAAAAAAAAAACATCAGTGCTTTTAAATGTGTGGTTGAATGTTCCAGCCTGTTATTGAGTGCTAGTGAGGATTTTATAGGGTTTATACACGGGCTAAAGATGGAATTTTAATCTACTAACACATTACTCAGAAAGTATCTTCCCACAGATAGCCCACTGAAACATGTTGATTCTTTCTGCATGGGCTAATCCCTTAATATGAAAGTTTTAATCCATCCTCCCCTGATATTTAATAGTAGCACTGCAGGAATATCCTAACCAGTCCTTATTTAACTCCAATGCAGGAGCCATTGTTGCGATTAAAATATCATAGTGGTATATTGATGTAAGGAGCGCTACAAACAAATAATGATCTGCTGCTTGTAGGTTTATGTTAATTCTCAATTTCACTGGCGTTTCCATTTACGCTGTTTACATCTCATTCATTTCTCTGTTGAAATGTTTGTTGATAGAATTTGTTTTCTCATCTTTAGAGCAGTCTCGAACCATGATTGCTATTTGTTGAGAGTGTAGCCGTCCCATTAGTTTAGCATTGTTGGAAATGAACTCTAAGTAAAGCCTGTTTCCCTGTGATTTTCAGGCCTGTGTTATTCTGGTCAGATAGCGGCAGCGCTATGGCGCAACAAGGGGGAAATTCAATAGGATTAATCTAAAGACATTCTCTGAAGATTAGCCTTTGTGTTTTGCAGTGTTTTGACATGCTTATGCGAGACAGCTGAAAACCAAAGTTATGTGCAGATCGTGTGACAAATGTTTCTGGAGGACTGATCGTAAGAAAATATAAAAGTCCTCATTGCCATCTGAAATCCTTCAGTCTTGTTTATGTGGTATGGGCAGGAATGAAGCAGATGAACGTGTAATACTGTTTAAGAAACAGGGATAAACAGTGGTTTTGATTACATGGACGCCACATGGAGCTGTAATTTCATCATGTAATCATATGTTTCGGCTTCACATCGACGATGATTTTGCTCCATGGTTTACTCATTGTGTGAAGATCCAAAGTGTACCCGTAACACCGCTTTCATGGAAAACAAAGGAGCACGTAAGCCAACGGCTCGGTAAACAACGAGGATGAATAAACCTGATATTTGCTTTTAGTTCAATTTATTAAAAGTCCTCCTCGACAAGGAGCGCTACTTCGGCTTCAGTTATGATACCTGGCGGCTGTTTGATCCTCAGCTGATAGGGATTCAATGTAATACCCGCTGCTGGCAGTCCATTAAAGCAATTTTCACCAGCAAGGCCAAATGAAGCATTCTGTTCTGCAGAGCACGTCTCGACACAAAAAAAACGCTATACATCCATTTCTTTTGTCATGCACATTTTTATAAAAGGATCTTCCCACACAGATCTCACTGCCGAGCTGAGGTTTTTTTTATCATCACTATATGCCTTTTAAATTCACTGTATTCTCTTTCTTTCTTATAAAACAGGGTCCATATTGAACATTGATTTAAGGCATTAGCAAAGAAAATCCTTCCAGCTCAGTCAAGCATCTCGTAAAAAACAAAAAAAACAAAACTTTCAAGCACTGACAGCAGCAATCAGCAGAGCTTGTCTTAAAGCAGAATTACACATTGTGTCTTGTTGGTCATTGATTTCAGCCAGGTCAGCCAGCCAGTGGATTGAAGCAGACCCCATACTGTGGCAAACACAACAGTGAACAGCAGGTGTCATGGCCTCACTCACTTTTCATCAAAAAAGAGAGAAAACTCACAAAAAGCATGCCTCCTGTGTGAGTGATTTTCTTCTGCAACCAGACTTTGTGTCATTTTCCTGACATGTGAGTTGTGAGGTGAGCAAATTACACTGATGCCTATTGTGGTCAGCTTTGAAACATACATGCAGCTGCAGCATTTGTACTGGATATGCCTGTCAGATGTCACTTTTTTGCTTTTTTTTGTTTTGTTTTGCTGCGTCTTTACACCTGCACAGAGAGTGTCGCTCTTGCGTCCGGGAGCCTTGTAATAAATAGACTAAAAAGCTCAGAAATTATTGAATCTCTGCTAAGGTTCAGGCTAAAAGGAGAAAAAGTCTTTTGAAAACTGGGATAACCTTGTGACGAGCTGCCGTGAAACGTATTGAATATGAAATGATTAAAGTTTAAGAAGGCGCACGCCGGGGAGGCTGGATGAGAGAGACAGAGCGGAGACATGAAGGGAAGCAGGGCGGGGTGGCAGGTGAGAGTCGCTTTTGAATTAGCTTTAGATAGGAGAGGAAACCACCATTGTTCTATATCAAATGCTGTACTGGAACTCTATCATTGAGATAAGATGAAACTTTACATTTCCAAAGCAGACAGGCTCACCATGGGGTCCTAAAGAAAACTCTGCTGCCTTATGAGGAAAGCCAAGAGCACTAAGCATCGCAGCAAGGAAAATGATTGCCTCACAGCTTGCGATAATGTCAGCCAGCCTGCTTTTATTTTGATGGTGCATACAATTTAAAATGTTAATAGTTTACCAGGAATAGTCAAAGCTTAGAAAATATACATATTGCTGTTTTTTTCCTGACATTTCCTGGCATTTTGACATAAATTAAAATTCATAATATACACTGAAAATTCTCCCTAAATACTAAATGGCACAGGCTTTCTGAGGCCACCTTTATCTTTTCTCTGAGGTGCAGCAAGGTAAACAATCTTCACACTCCGCTGCCTGGATGTGATTTATTAGCTTCTACTGTATGTGTTTGTCATCCTATCACAGACTCACCGCGTGCCATTTTCACTCGCAGTGAAAATGTCACAAAATTCACTTCTCAAAAAGACGGTTATTCAGAAGAATCGGCTGATTGATGAGAAATGCTTTATTTCATCACTGTAGCTTTCGATTATTATCTATATGGCAGAAACTGAAGGCTTTTTTTGTTGGTGAGTCGAGTCCCTTTATGTGACTGTCAGCGTCTGAGCAGATCTGCAACTTTAAATATGTCGAGCCAGAGGTCTGTCGCACTTTTTTTTTGTATTTAAATGGTTAAGTGGTGCATGTGTCGAGGTGTATTGTCTGACAACGAGCTGAGACGAACCTGTCAGCTCTTTCTGCCTTGTCCATCCCAGTCGAAGTGTCAGCTCGGATGAAGACAGCTCTCAGTGGGTTATGCCGAAGTGCCGCCCTCAACTATTAGACGTGGCGCTATTAAAAATGCCACTTCCTCTTTGCTTCCTCTGATTGGATTTTTCCCCTTGCTGGGAAAACAGGGTTTTAATTCCTGGCACATACAAACATGGCTGCCCTTTTCCAGGGAAAGCATTCAAAGGTTGCCGAAGTTAGATGTGCACACCTGATTTTAATTGGTCTGACAGTTTATAAACCAAGAGGTATAATTTTCCTCCTTCAGTCTTTTACTTTCCATTAGTCATACATTAATTCTTCTTTTTTTTTTTTTTTTCCGTAAACACAAACATCATCGTGGTGTTTGTGGACAAACAAATCTGCTGTCGGGCATCGACAACAGAGTCATTAAGAAACAGTGGACCTCTGGGGAGCAGAGCGGGGATTAGGCAGTGATTTTCCTTTCAGATGATATATGGAAAGTTTTGAGTGTTAACGAGAAGCAGCGATTGTGTGTTTACCAGGAGCAACTGCACCGGGGTCTGGATGTCTCGGCACCATGTGGGGAGAATTAAAGCTTTCCACTTTGAATCAGACCGGGTTACACTGCAGTGATTGCTAATCAAGGACAGAGATACAGAGCCAGACAGGGAGGGAGGGAGACAGACAGACAGACAGACACCTCAGTCATGAGGACTGCATACTGTCAAACTGTCAGAGGAAAGGCATTGTAAAGAAAAAGGAACTGTCAAATGTATTTTTATTTTTTTATTTTTTTTGTTATCAGGATTTGAAATCCGATGGATGGAAAACGGGGAGTCATAAATCTGATGACAGATTTATCAGAAATCTCACACCTTCATCACACAGTCAGGACATCGTCATCTTTTACTGTCAAAAGAAAATATTGATAGCAGTCTTTCTTGATTAAAAAAAACCCCACATAAAAACGTAACGGCTGGCAGATGTGGGGGGATAACGAAGCAACAGGTCAGAGAAAAGGTGAAGGCGAGCGTTATCTGTTACATGTCTGTCTTGTCAGTCTCACTGTGACAGGATGTTCTGCAGGTTTCATCCAATCCACATCCTCTCCTGGGCCCCCCACCACCACCCCCCCGCCCCTGCCTTGCGTCTGTCTTTCTGTCTATAGAAGGGAGGATCCCAGCTGACCCTCTGCACCAACAATAGAGCGCCGCGTTCATCCATCCATCCAACCGCTCGTCCTCCGTATCACAATCCTACAACCTGGCCAAGTCTCGCTGCCTCTCCCTTCGATGCACACACTGGATTTTAATCCGTTTGGAGGAAATAAAATAGACACAGAGACGCGTTATTGTTCTGAAAACCATGGATATCCCAAAATAGGAGACCTTTCAGGGTATTGACTTGGCGGTGTGTCTGTGCCGGGTTTTTACAAAAGCCTGTATGCACGGCTCTGGCAGGAGAAGAGAAGATTGTCCAGTAGGGGCTTGCTCTTCTCCTTTTTCTGCTGTTTTTTTTTTTTTTTTTGGTGTAGATGTGTGTGTGTGTGTGGGTGGGAATGGAAAGCAGCATTCTCAACACAGCGGCTGTCTTATGAGTCTGGCTCCAAACTGGCGGCCTGATGGCTCAATCTAATAAGCAGTCATTGGATATCAGATTCAGATCTCTCTCTCTCTGCCGTGTGAAAGACGAGATGCGAGTCCCTTTTCTCTATTTTGGTCACAATGACTATGCAATATGAGGGTGTTATATTGAAAGGGTCTGAGGAGTGTGTTGTCATCCAATACTGTACATGTGCTCTCAGCAGCGGTACACAGAGATCATTGTCCCTCTGGTCTTTGACGGAGCAGAAACTGGCGCTGTGGACGTCACTGTACAAACAAAGGTGTGTTTACAAAGAGCAGATTAGTCTCAGAGGTTCTTTCTTTCTTTTTCTTCCACGCCTGCTGTGGCTTTGTCTCCTGTGCTCGCAGATGTTTTGGGGAAATTAGTACCGTATTGTGCTCGCTGCCCTTTGGATGGGAGTTGCAGAAACCCCTTCCTGGTGAAATCACCTGTATCTCCCCGCATCCCACGCCCATCGCTGCTTCTATCTAATTCTTCCTCCGATATCTCCCCTCTCCTCTTCCCCCTCGTCCACCAACCCCTGCAGCCACTTCAAACAACTTCTTGTCTTTGTTGAGGCATAGATCCTCATTCCTGCGTCAGCGTTGCCTCCCTCTGAGCGCGCTTGTGTGAAATTGGATTGCTGATCCGTTGGTGCTGAGTGGCAGAGATGTAATATGGGATAGCGGCAACTGCATGCTCTGATGCCGCAGACAGCTGTTACAGGACACCGAGGGATCACAGATGACGCTTGACTCTTAGTCCTCATCTCTTCAAGACTGGAAATGCTCTCAGCAAATCTCATGACAACACAAAGGAAGAACACCGGCGAACAACAAACAGAAACACACAAGGCAGCGGTCAGGCGCGCCGCACTGCACAGCATGTGGAGGGCTGTCAGATTTGCTCGATTCGCTTAAGTGTCAAGAGGTCATTGTTGATCCCCGGGCAATTTGAAGTGGCTGTCGTCTTAGATTTGCCATTATCATTTGTCATCGCCACCACCGCCGTGTGTCACTCCTTCTCTTCATCACAGGGTGAGAGGTCTGTGTCAAAGGGGAAAGTTATACTTCACACAAATTTATCTTGTGATTATCACACACTCTCCGCTCTGTTGGCCTGGATGGTGGGTGTAAAAGGTTTCTTCTTTTTATCAGCTTGAGTTGGTGTCACTAGTGGAGAAAATGTTTCCAGTGAAAACTTCACCTGGAGCTTTTTTTTTTGTGTAGTGTAATTCGAGGGTAAAGCAGGGAAGTTACTATTTAAAGACAGATTGTAATGATATTGATTGAATAATTGGATTATCCATTAGTCATAGGACTTCACCCAAACACATAAGGCCTCTCACACTGGCCCAACCCATGCCGTGTGTGCAAAGATGAACCAAGAAATAAAATAAAAGAGCAGATGTTGAGAGTACTTGCAAACTACAAATAATGGAAAAATACTGTGAAAAAAAACAAGAACATGGAGGTTTAAGGTGATCAAGTAAAAAAAAGTGTGAGCAGGGTTTTCATGCATCCTGGAAAAACTTCTCAATTTGTTTTTGTTATGAGAAACACTTTAAAATGTCCTGAAAACCACCGAGTTGTCCTTGAAAATAATTGGGATATTGTCTTCATCGGAGCACAAACTGTGAGATTTCTACTTTTCTTATAACATACACAACTGTGATGATTTTTTTTTCTATAGGATAGCACTACGTCATTTTAAAGGTTCAAATGTACAAGAGAATTACTCAAATATTCTAATATTCTGTAGCGGGAAACTTGTGAGGAATAAAACTTCACTGACATCAAAGTTGCAAAAGAAAAACTAAATAAAATATTCTCTGGGATTAAAATTGTAGTGTTGCATGTACTCAGAGGATGTAATTCCCATTGATCAGAAAATATCCAGAGAAACTGTTCCTTGAGTAGTGGGAAGGAAGTTGGTGTCTGATGGTGATTAATTCAAATAAACTCTAGGTGTGTCTACGTGAATATGATGAACTGAAAGGAACTAAAATCTGTTTTAGACACAGAGGATAGTTACAGTAAATACATCTGAAGACAAAGCTTTATCTACTGTATGTCTTCACTGTCCATCTGTTTCTTTGGTTTGTACTGAACAGTCATTATTATGCTGAAAAATAACACTTTCACTCTCAACTCCTCCCATCCTCCTTAGAAAAAATACAGCAACTACCAAAAGTATCCTGAGTATTCATACTTGGAACAATGGCTGTTTTGTCGCTGAGGAGACAACACAGTTTGCAGACATGTCGCAGCTTTTAAATTAGCACTTTTATCTCCAATTTACAATTTTATATAAAGAACGTTTGTATTGACACGTAGCGTATAAACAGTATGTAACTGCATATTTATAGCAGCTACTTTCACAAAGCAGTCGACACCAGTTCAGTGAAACTAAAGCCGTTCATCCATCTATTTAATTGAGCACATCATCAAATGAGTGGATCAGCTCTGTGGCCCTTCAAAGAGCCACACTTAGCACCCATGTTTCCCTTCAAGTGTTAAATGAACCCCCGCTGAGCCAATTGTCTGTCATTTGGTTTTTGTCTGCTGGGGAATAAAAACAGATCTGCCAGCCTCTTTCCCCCTCTGTCTGTCCGTCCTCCCTGGTCACTCCTTTATCCCCCTTTTTCTGTCCTATTCCACAATTGTAGAATAAAAGAGAGGTGGCATTTAAAAAGGTCCACATGTGGCGGGGGTTGACATTCAGAGTGCTGTCACCTTAAGGTTAACTCCATATGAAAGGTGATGGTGAATGCAGGCTTTTAAAGCATCAGTCATGTCATGTGGAATATCAGATATCAGCGAGGAGGCAGACGGAGGAGCGTTTAAGATGCACAGGTAAACAATATCGCTCTCTCCGGCGTGTCTGGCACTTCACTCAGCTGTGCCTCACACCTGTGGTATTAAGGTCAGCGGGTGCTCTCGGCATCGGTTACATGCAGCTAAAGACAATGAGGTTTTTTGTTTTGCTGCTGGGCTGCCAAGGTTATATTTGTGCAAATGAATATGGCAACAAAAGGAGTAGTTATTGACAATTGCCCTCTGATGCCGCCTCGAGCTGGAACTTGACTCCTGGTGAAATACGTACTGTTTTTTCATTCTTATTTGAAGAGGGTAGAATAAAAGTGCTCGCACTTCTTTCACTGTAAATACACATTGACAGGCTTTGCTTTGAAAAATCTTTGCTTGACTTGGTTAGGTTTTCAGCTGGGTGCACAATGGAGACAATAAGCAAAAGCTTAGGAGAGGCTTCTTGAAAATACTTTGAAACAAAATCAGTCGCCAATTGACTCTGTGCTCTTCTAACCTCTTCAGCTCGTATCTGTGAAGGATCTCAGTCACATTTGTGTTTAGCTTCAATGTCTCCACACAGGAGGAGGATGAATTTTGCTCTTTACTGTGTGTGGCTGAGTCAGTGCACCAGACTGAACCATCTCCACAGCTGCTGAAGGGGTTCCCATGAAATTTGGACAGACAATCATGTCACCCCAAGATTAATCTTATTGACTTTAGTGATTTCTCATCTCTGGACAAGCATGAGGGTTTTTTTAGTGAAATATCTTAAAAAATGTTGGAGTAAATTTAAGTGAAATTTGGCAGAGATGGCGATCCGATATATCCTAATGACTGCGTCAATTAAGTGAAGTTTATATATCTACCGTATTTCCCGGACTATTGAGCGCACCTGTCTATAAGCCGCTATTGAATTTATTCCAACAGTTTCATGTGGTCCACTCCGACCAGGTCTGATGTGACGACGCTAAATGTATCGGCGGCACGGAG
>OOFC01003739.1:0-13051 GCA_900323345.1 Pseudochromis fuscus | reverse complement strand
TGTGTGTGTGTGTGTGTGTGTGTGTGTGTGTGTGTGTATCAGTAATAAAGATTTATCTGTATTTTCCTCCCTCCCTGTTTTAGGAGGATCAGCCTATTTACATGGCAATAAAAGGAGTGGTGTTTGATGTCACCAAGGGAAAAGGTACAGCATAACACACCACTCCTCCACTACAAACTGGTGCAGTGTTTATTTAATCTGGAATAAAATGATCCGGATTTGGAAATCCCATGTTACTCAGAATAATTCATCTAATCTTAGTTTAGTGCCAGTTAGAAAACAACAACATCAGATTGGATCCTGATCCAGATTCAAACTTTTCTCTTCCAAAAGTTTAAACTGGATGAAAATAATCTGGGCCCCGCCTCCTCTCACATATCCAAATATGGTCACTTTTGGCTTCACAAACACAACATGATCACCTTCAAATATTAAACTCCTGGCTTCAAAATCCACAAACCAAAAGGTGACGTCACTCTCATGTTTAGATAACATCTTTCATGTGTTATGTTGAAAACCTTTAGTATGATTGGGGAAAAAAATCTGGATTATTCCCAACAGAAGGCTGGATCCAGTTTGTTAATCTCTATTTTGTAAACTCAAAAAAAGATATGCTTTGTAACAAAAGTGAGAATCAGTAGTGAATGTCTACAATCATAATGAAGCCCATGAGGAATCTTTCCACTCTCTCCAGCCTCTATAATTTATCAGATGCTGCCTTCACTGCCCTGCTTTTAATTAGTCTTTATTTCACCAGAGTTTTATGGAAAAGATGCTCCGTATAACGCCCTGGTTGGGAAGGACTCCACTCGAGCCGTAGCCAAGATGTCTCTGGACCCGGCAGACCTGACGTCAGACACTGTGAGTTCACTGTGGGCGTCCACAGCGACATCACCTGACCTCACCCACCCGGCGTGAAAACTATTGTCAGAGCACAGATATCTGACACCCTGTTACAAAACAGCTTCCCATTGTTGAGCAACATGCATTCATTTGTGGTGCAGTTTCACAGGAACATGTGACACATGTTGCTACATTACTACACATTAAAAACGTTTTAATTTTAAATGCTCTGAAACCAAAACTGCAAGTAGGACAAGCACGAGGAAATCTGTCCTATATCATCGTGAACAAGGTAACAAACATATACTAATAATAATAATATATAATATGATTTGTGCAAGTACATTTACAAGGAATAGTTCTCCACTTTAACACACTTTCCCTTTACAACAGTTCTCCTCAGTCTGACAGAACTGGCAACTTCATAATTGATACTCATGTATTCAATGGATATGTTTAATAATTAATACTGTAATATTTTAAGGTTGGTTCCTTGTTAGTGTTTAGTATTTTTCTATCTGTTTGCTATTGTAATTAGAATATATGTAGTATCGACATTTATTTAGTGGAGTGGTGCCCATTCTGTGTGTATCTGATCTGATGCTTATTGTCCTCATATCCCAGATTTGAGTCACTAATTAAGGGAAAATTAAGTCCTGGGTGATAATTGGCTCCAGTTTCAGAGAACAATTAAAAACTAAATGGAAAATTACATTGTTGATAAAAAATAAAAAGACACAGCGAAATGTATCTTTTCATTTATTCCAACAATGTAATTTTCCATTTAGTTATTTCATGCATCAATTGTTGAAAATTTTTGCCAACCAGCACCTTTATCACCTGTTTTCTAATACTGTTTTCTAATTACATTTTATCTGTTTTTATTTCTCCAAACTGGTAGACCAGTGTTATTGCACCCTGTTGCCAAGTAGTGCAACCACACCTGAGGACAAACAGAGGGAGTTTATGGATTTTTAGGATGCAGCAGTAATAATCATTAAAAGGGAGAACAAACATCTTTATATCCATGTCTTCATACTGCGTTATTAAAAATTCAGATGAAAGTAAAAACAGCTCCTTAGAAAAACCCAGGGAGGATCCAGACGTCCTAATCCGACCTCCTGTCCTCCACCTCCACAGAGCGGCCTCACTGAGGAGCAGCTGAAGTCTCTGGACAGCGTATTTGAAGACACCTACAAAGCCAAGTATCCCATCGTTGGTTACACGGCGTCTCGCATCCTCAACGAGGACGGAAGTCCCAACGAAGACTTCAAACCAGAGGACCAGCCTCACTTTCAAATCAAAGATGAGTTTTAGCTTCATCTCATCTCCCAGAGGCAGCTGCTGCAGACGAGGCTCCTGCTGATCAAACACATGCACCCGAGCCACAACACATCATCCTTTTACTTGAACTGATTTGATGCACAAACACACTAAGAAACATTTGTTACATTTAATCAGTGATTTTTCATATAATTAAAGTGTTTAAATTGTATTAAGGTTTAAAATTGTGCATAATAAGGGAGTGGTTGCTATGGGCGACACCCCTCCCCAGCTCCTCCCTCTCATCCAGGTTCTCAACCTGAATTATTTCTTTAAAAATCTCCAGTGTTCAGCCCCAGAAATGTTTTATTAAATCCTCCGAACATGTGAAGAAGATTTCATGGTGTAAAACAGGTTGTGTTGGTGATGTTGCACCACAAAATCCCAGGTATATAAACATGTTAGTGCCTATTCACTGAGTAAATCCCATGCCAAATGTATTTTTCTGAAAGATATAAAAGGATGTTGAATCAGATTTTACTGGAGTTGTGACTGCTGATTGTTTTTTATTACTAGAGATGAATTGAATATTTGTTTACTCTACTCAACAATAGAAAAATGACTGTTGCTTGATTACTGATAATCAGAATCAACAAATCCATGAGTTCTACCAACTCTAGAAAACTATAAATCTCTGTAAATGTTTATGACTTCACTGTGAGATGATTTGTTTTCAGTTTGATCTTGTACAATTATCAATAAAATCTCTGTATTAAAAACTCCTTCAGAGTTTATTTGCTGCTTGTTGCTTTGATACGACCTCTTTATAACAGCCCGTGGCTCCAAACAGGCAACATAAATAGTACGTCCGGGCCTTTATACCCTCGCTGGGCTCCGATCAAAGGTCGCCCCGGTTCAGGTGCTGAGACAGGTGATTGTCTTTGGGTGGAGCCGTCCGTCTTGCCCCCGCTGCAGGACGAGCTCGGGAGGGTAAACCTGTCAGTGTTGTGTGATAGCGCCCAGGTCGGTCCTCCCACGTCAGTGCGAGTGATCTACTGCCGAGTTCAAAGGACACCAGCCCTGCCCTTGAGTCTGCCAGCGAGAGCGGAGCTGCCTCCTTTATCAGGTGGAGGTTCTGCTGGGAGTCGGCCACTGCAGCCTCGGTCAGCCTGGGAAACACTTTCTTCTGCTGGAGCTCGTCCACCAATCGGAGCCAAGATGCCCAAAACGGTAAGATTCAAACATCATCATCCTATAAATCTGAAAATGTTTCTTCATGGTGTTTGTTTGAAAAGAGGTCGGTGGGTTTGTGACCTCGTCTGTGAGGTTCGAGGCTGAAAACATTGTGTAGAGAAGCCACTGAGCTTTAGATAAATTAACAATCAGTCGTGTGTATTCTGGTGATTTTACTTATTGAACATCTTTTCTTTGTTCTGTGTTCGAGCCTCAGTGCTTCCCAAGAGGCGACAATCCTTCTTGGCATTTACTCATTAACCAAATGTAGAGTTTGACCCAGACTGCACACATTCCTGACAGCAAAGTGCTACTGAAGTGTTTCTTCACGGCTACAAAACAAGGACGTTTGTTGTTTGTGGATAATGGGAAATCATCATGTGATTTTTAAATGTCAAGAGTGAAATTCATCAGCAGCTCCTGACTGTGTGGTTTCATTGTTTCACTCTGACTCTTTGATTTAAGATCTTTGTTGTTAATGTGTCCTCGACGTCCTCAGGTGGAGTTATTTAAGTGTTCAGCATCAGTTTGAAGGAAATCTGATAAGAGCTTATCCAAGGAGAAAGCCTCTGTGAAGAGGTCACGCTGACAAAATCACAAATTCATCAGTTTATTAACAACCTCCAGGCCTCGATTCAAGTGTTAAATTTGAAGTTGAGAGTTTTTCAGCTATAGAAAAAAAGTAAAACTCCTTATTTTGAGAAGACGTTGGACCACAAGTGAAGCACCAGGGAGTTTAACAAGTTATCTTCCACATGTGATCATCAGAGTTATTGAGAAACATGGAGGAGGTCCCATAAATGGATGTTCCAGTTTTTTCGCTGCCCAAGTTTCTGTGGGTTTTATCTTTATGACACCCGGGGCGTGCTCCAGTATAACTTCATAAAACAATTGTGTAACTGCCACAAGCCCGGTCCGGCCTGCAGGCGGGGGTCATGTGCACAGTGTTTGTGCTGCTTTCTTTTAGTTACATATAAATATAAACTTGTGGAGATCCTTCTATAAACACTTTAGAGTGAAGCTCCTGCACCAGTTCACCTGCTCCTGTTATAAAACCAGTGAGATCCCAGTGAGCAGCACCGAGGCCTGAAGGCAACTTGGCAAGCAGCGAGTATTTTGATATTTTAATCTGCATATGTGCAACCTTGTGGCTCCTCGCAAGGGTAGTCCAAAGTCTAATGAGATAGTGAGCAATTATGGTTTATGAATAATCCACTTCACAGCTCCGCATTAAAGGAATCATTCGCAGAAACCACTAAATTATTATTGTTTGAAGAGGTCTGTTAGAGCCCGATATGTAACAACCACCCAAAATGTAACAACGTCATGAATTGTTATTAAAATGTAACAAGCTGTTACATTTTTGGGCAAAGTTTTTACTTTTTGGGCTCAGCATCTTGTTACATTGTTACATATTGACCAGTTGTTACATTTTTTAATTGCGTTTCAGGCTCAGCACTTTTGTTACATTATTGACCAGTTAGTTTTATTCCTTTTTTTTTTATAACAATTTGGGTCATTGTTACATATCGGGCTCCCACAAGGTCGTTTTTCATAAAAGAAAGATCAGCTGAAGGTCTGCACAGAAAATGATGAAGACTAGAAACAGTTTATCCGACTAACAGAAGAAGTTTCTGTCGTCACGTGACTTTAACGCCTGTTTCCTGTGCAGGTCAATGTTCGCGTCACCACCATGGACGCAGAGCTGGAGTTTTCCTTCCACCCCAACACCACAGGGAGGCAGCTCTTTGACCAGGTCTGTACCACACAGTTCACAAAGTACACAGGTTTTTAAAATGTGTAGAAAAATAAAATGTATTCTCAGTGTAGAAATACTCCAAGTCCTTTACTTTGAAGTATTTCTAAAGCAATCAAACAGCTTGTTGGACTGAAATCTTTTCAAAAAGTCTCCTCAGAGTCTCATCCGGTCCCCAAGAGCTTCACTATCAGTCCTGAAAGGTGACATCACCTCCCAGCTCTCGGAGTTTATTGTAATGTGTATGAACCTTTGCACCTGACAGGAGGGTATCGCTGTGATAAAGGGGTCCTGATGGTTTCCAGTGTGTTCACCAGCTGTTAGTCAGTGATGAAGGTTCAGTCCTGCTTTCCTCACTGAGAACATCAGAAGTGTGATGATGAGGAGGATTTATTTACCTCTGTCTTTCAGGTTGCTCGGACCATCGGCCTGAGGGAGACCTGGTACTTCGGTCTGCAGTTCATCGACGCCAAAGGCTTCCTCACGTGGCTGAGCGGGGACAAGAAGGTGAATTTGTGGGTTTAATGTGCATTTGTTACAGTTTTCACAGGTTCTTCTAAAAAAGTCGATCAGACATCTGCTGCTGGTTCTCACTGAGACTATATAAAAGTTAAACTTTTAATTTATGAAAGTAATGAAACTAACTAGTATCAAAATCTGGACTTGTTTTTCTCTTTGCATTATAACTTTTTACTCCTTTGTTATTTGTTATTTAGTCATGTTTCTTATTTTATATGAGGGTTTTTTCTGCCTTAAGTGAAGCATAAGTTAATTGTACCAATTTCAAAGTTACCTGTATTTTCTGGACTATTGAGCGCACCTGTCTATAAGCCGCTATTGAATTTATTCGAACAGTTTCATGTGGTCCACTCTGACCGGGTCTGATGTGACGACGCTAAATGTATCGGCAGCACGGAGCTTGCTAGCTTGTAAAAAGCTAACGAGCTTCGTGCCACCGATACATGAGAACCGGTGTTTAAGCTGCAGGATTCAAAGCGTCGGAAAAAAGTAGCGGCTTATAGTCCGGAAAATACGGTAATTTAGAATTATATTGTGTCTGTTGCCATTTTGCAAATGTAATTTATTTTCTATTAACACATATGGGCTGAGTGTAATGGTTTTGCCAGGATCAGTCTCTTTAACTATATTTCCTAATAATGAACAACTCCAATGTTAAACTGATGAGTTATTTTTTTTAGATTTGTAACAAATAGTAAAACAAACACAGATAAACGACTGAAGCTTCTTATTTAAAGAGATAAAATGTGAGCTGAAGCCTTCTGCCCTTTTGTCCTCACGTCACAGTAATTTGACTTTGATTCTGTGTTCTGTTCAGAGTTAGAAAAGTTTTACTCCTGCTAGGTTGTCATTCTTGTCATTGTGTTTTCACAGACGGTGCCAGAAGATGACAACCCCAGAAGTGCGGTTCTGTCTGAGGTTGTTACTTTCAGCGATGAAGACAGCGACGCCTCAGATGACGGAGTGGAAGGTGATGAAGGTGGGGTGAGTTCAGATGGGGAATGGAAGCCAGCGGAGGATTTCTCTCTGGCTGAGGAGCTCACAAAGGATTCAGAGGAGGAGACTGAAGATGAAGGCGAAGAGGAGGGTTTTTGTTCCCCGGGTGGGCTCAAAATTAACGAGCTTTGCACAGAGTGCGGAAGTTTTTTCAATATTCTGAAGCCTCACACATGTGAACACAAAATTAAACCCTACTCCTGCAATATTTGTGGCAAGAGATGCGTAACTGAGATGTCTCTGAAAAACCACAGCAAAATCCACGATGAGACTTACGAACATCCCTGCAAATACTGCTACGTGACCTTCAGGACCAGGGTGGACAAACTTAAACATGAGCAGGTCCACCAAGATAGAAAGGATCCCTATAAATGTCCCGACTGTCTGGAGACGTTTGCCACCGGTAAAAAACGCAACGCCCACCTGGCGCAGCACAGAGCGCCGCAGGTGTTCAAATGTGGCGTTTGTGGGATTGATTTTAAGGATGTGCATCATCTTCGGAGACACTCTGTTGTGCACACAGGTCTGAAACCGTACAAGTGCTCGGTGTGCGAGCGTGGCTTCAACCAGGCGAGCCACCTGAAGTCCCACATGCGTCTGCACACGGGGGAGAGGCCTTACAAGTGTCCGCACTGCGACAAGTGCTTTAACCACAACGTGAGCTTGAAGAGTCACGTCCAGCGTTACCACGTGTCGAGCTCTGGACACAGACGGGAGACAGGTCAAGTAGATAATAGGGTGGAGGATGCAGGAGATGCTGAGGACAATGGAGCTAAGAGAGACACAGAGTCTGAGTTTGACAATGTAGAAGAGCAACAAACAGTAGCGAGGGTGCGGACAAAGAAAGTAAATAAGCCAAAAAAAAGAAAGAGGAGCACAGGCAGGCCCAGAGGAAGGCCTAAGAGAAATACTGCTCTGGCAGGAGAACAGGACGACCAACTTTTAAACACTAAGAAATCACAGGTGAGGAAGTTAAAGCTTAAAACTGGTTCCAGTGACGAAGAAAGTGAGGATGAGCCATCAGACAACCACTCGTCATTTGACTCAGCAGAAGAAGAGGAGGAGGAGGAGGAAGCAGTGAGGAAGAGCGCAGGGAGCTCAAGAAGAAGACGACCAAAAAATGACAGTGATTTTGAACCAGAAGAAGAGACAAACAGGAAAAGGTACAGCAGCCAGAAGAGCAGTGAGAGCTCCAGGAAACGAAGAGGAAGACCAAAGAAGAGTCTTCAAACACAGAGCTGAGGACTTCATTTTTTGAGATTAATTGTGAAAACAAAAAGATCCCTGACGACTGGACTGCTCCAGAACTAGGGCTGAAATCTTTCAGAAGATTTATTAAAACAATTCTGAGCATCAGACATAAAACATCCACATGGGCCAGTGCCTTTCTGAATTGAATCAACTTTTCCTGTGATGACATGAGGCTGTTTGATTTTCCAATACCTTTAATCTGATGTGTGGACAGTGGAGACACATTGGAAACAGAGGGATTGTTATCACTCGTCTGTGAAGAAGAAAGTTTAATATTTGTTCAGAACCAAGAGGAAGCTAATGACAAGAGGTTTGTACTGGATTAATGGTCTTTCAGTACAAACACAGGGTCAGTCATAAAAGGAAGAATCAATATTGTAGATGAAGCTAATAGCAGAAATCCCTCGATAGTCCCTGATTCAGTAAGAAATGCCTTTATATTGATGGATTAGGTCTGTTTCTATTTTTTCTTATTAACAGTAAAGCTGCATAAATATGTAACTTAAGGGATTTACCTTTGTAGAAAAAAACTGTTCACATCAGTTCATTTTGTTCTTGTTTTGTTTCATAAATCAGTATTAAACAATGTTACCATTTGGTTAATAAATTAACTCACTCAGTGATATTGTTCTTTTGCATAATGAGTTCATATTAATAAAGATGCACAGTTGGTTTGATGAGGAAGTTTTTTATAAAAGAAAATGTCTCCTTGTTGAGCTTCAGTGATGATTGATGTGGTCTCAAAGCACCGAAGTGAAGTTATTGTTTCATTTAATTGCTACAAATAAGATACAGTTTACGTTACTGCTGACTATGCTGATTTATTACTTTGACTATCAGATCACACATTGTGGCTTTTTTGCAAGTGCTTCCAGCTCTGTGCAACTGTGTTACATCAAGATGCTTTGTGTTTCATACACATTGGGTAATGTCCTTGGGTCCAAGCGTTAGCCCCGCCTCCTCACTACTCCCTTCATGTCCAAATATGGTCACTTCTGGCTCCAAACAACCAACATGGTGCCATTCAAACACCAAACTGCTGCCTTCAAAACATGAGTCCACAAACCAACAGGTGATGTCATGTTAGCTTCATCCATTCAATATACAGCTTCAACATAAGTAAACAAGAAGGTGATTCAGCTCCATGTTAATTTACTGCTAAACCATTCAACAAACTCTACAATCATTGCAAGTGATGTTAGATACAGTACATGCAGTTTGGAGAACAGAACATAAAACAGTGGAAACACCTGGTTTGGGTTTGATTTTTACACAAAAATTTAAAAAAATGAACATCTCCTGCTTTGAAAGTCTGCCATGTATCAGCTTATCAGTTACCTCAGAGAGTGTGTGTGTGTGTGTGCTAAATTTCTGCACATTTCTACTTAAAAATAGACAAACTGGTGCCTGGCCAACTCCAGTGGAGCTGCTGTGTGTTTAGTATTTTGCCAAATTATAACGATTGAACGGTGGACTTCAAATTTAAACAGTGGAGGTGTGTCTGTGTTCAGAATCTCAGTCTTCATCAAAACCCCTGAATGAAACCCGTGCTTATGTTTATCCTCTTTCTGTGTGTGTGTGTGTGTGTGTGTGTGTGTCTCAGTGTTTGAGAAACTTGCTTTTCTCTCTGGGAAAGTGTCTGCCTGTTCCTGAGCAAGCCTAAGGCTGCTTAGTGGATTAGACCTGCTGAACGTTGGCAGATCTCGACGCGGCTCATGTTTGAAGGACCGAACTGAAAGAAATGCCTTTGACTTTACTGAGCTTCAAACCTTTGTAGTGATGCAGTAGAAGAGGAGGTTGCTGTGTGCGAGTGCACAAGAGGTTCCAGTCGAAGCAGCTGTGTGAATCAGACCCTGAATGCCTGGAGTTTATTTAAGGTTTAGTGTGAATGCTCTGTTAACTCTCAGAAGGATATTCAGTAAATTTGCCACTCAGCTACTTCAACTTTTCATTAAAAAAAAAAGACAGAAAGGTGTAAAATTAGCCTCATATTTAGTCCAAAGGCAAACAGAACAATATATAAATAATTATTTTCTGAATATGTTGGCAATATCAGAAAACAGTATTGATCTCCAAATAAAGCACATAATGCACAAAATCAACACTCACTCAATCAGTCACACACTCAAAAACTGTGAGTTAGATTTAAAGCATTTTAAGCATATTACATTGATCTACATATTTATTATTATTATTTAAAAAAAGGATTCCCCATTATACAGGTATCTAATACATTTAACCCTTTAATGCCAAATGTATCATATTTGATACATGAGTTTTTGAGACATCTACATCATCAGTGTGACATTTTTGAGAGTTAATGAAAAAAAAATCTAAAAATGTATAAAAATGTAATTAAATTAAGTTAAATAAATCCCTCTCTCACTCCCTCTCAATCTATATCTATCTATATATTTCTGTCTGCATTTATTTTTATTCTTACCTTTATTCATTTTTTGTCAGAAGATTCAATAAACACTTGGATTTTAAAAATTTTGCATTTTCTGGCAATTATTTGATGGTGCTGGCCTTACAGGGTTAATCAACACGTCAATAAAAGAGAGTGTAGTGGTTTTTATTGTAACATTTACATTATTATAGCACTACTGGAGAGTCTCTGTGTATTTTTTATGCATCATTCAGATAAAACAAATATTTAAAGATTATATCAAATCATAATGGATTTGTGACATTAGCAGGTATTTTTGATTTGGCCTCATTTTCAGTGCGTCCTGCCAAACCCAGGTTTTACCAGAGCCCCCTGCTCGTCACAGGAAGCCCACTAGATGCCGCTCTTCTGCCACAAATACCGACTCATCTTTCAGACTAATAACACAGTCGTCCCTCCAGCACAATTACTATGGTAACTGTTAATGATGCTGCACTACCTGCTCCGGCCTTCCTGCTTTGTCTCCTTCCTCCTTTACATCTTCCTCCCTCTTTTTTCCCCCCCTCCTCTTCCTCTCTTCTCCATTTGTCCTCTTTCTCGGGGCGAACACGGGTTTTTTTAACGCACTATCTCTCCCACGCCACTCTCCATAGGTGACCACCTGGTCTTGCAGATATCTGAAAGCCACTCTGAGCATAGCAGTGTGATATAAGAGCTAAGATGCCCTTGTCAGAGTGAGCTGCTGAGGCTTGCAAAAACTCATACACGCTGTCATTTCCTACATCACAAGGACATCTTTGCATTTCTTTACTTTACTCTATTTCTATCTTTTTATTAGGCCTCTGTCTCTCTACACTTCTGTTTCCTCTCTTCATTCTGGTACTACTTGTACAGCCCTCTCCTCCACTGGGTGTGATGATTTGAAGCTGGTCTTTTTAAGATGTCAGTTAAACAATCTCATCCGCTGTGGACAAGATTGATGCTTCGAGGCGGACTTGAAATGAAGAGTGCATCGTAGAGAAAATAGCCATTTTGGCGTGCTGACGCCATCAGTGTGAGGGTAATATTTATTTTGCGGCACAAATTCACTCGGTAAGATGCTGGGCAGTGTATTTCCGTTCATTTCTTCCAGAGAGACGGGAACATTAGGATGAAGGAGTGAAATAACACGAGCTGAGATTAGAAAGTGAAGAGCATTTCCACCAGCAGCTCGAGCCTCCGTATAGCTATTTTGCCTTTATGGTTTCTGTATTTGCTTAAGGAATCAGATTTGAAAGTTCCCACGCAGAAACCTAAACGTCTACCAAATGCTGCAAGCCAGACAGATAGGAATCCACCTGGGCCAAATGACATTTTCTCGCTTAGCAATTCCCAGAAAGCATTATGTGGTTGTTTACGAAAATGCACTTGGCATTTTGACTGTTCTTCTTTTCCGTCTTCTGCTGTCTGTGTTTTAATATGCGGCTCTTGATTTGTTTTCGGGAGCCTCCTGTGTTTGGTCATAAACTGTTTGACCCCTTTGGAAATGGTCTCAGTCTCAATTAAACACTTCATAAAAGTTTTAACCAAAAAGTGATTGCACACAAATTGAGCCAAGAGTTAGACGAGAAGATTCTTATTAATTGCTGTTTCAATATTTTCATTAAATTGCTAATCTGCATTCCCCAAACCATCAAACTATTGCTTTAATAGGATCTTTATCCACCTATTCTCTGTACCGTGTTTCGTCTGTAAAGTTTCCCAGCAGTAGTTTTTCTTGGCCTCCTTTTCCGCTGACTTTCACAGAGAAGACGAAGCGTTGTCATGTGGTATTTATCAATCACAAAGCATTTGTATTCTGTTATTTATCGTAACCCGCCATCCCGCCCCTCCCTCTGCTCCCTATCTGTGCAGAATTACCCCCATCAACAGTGCAATCACTCGTCTCCTGCTATCCAGCCTGGTTGACTGGCACGTATTAGTTTGCCGCCTCTGTCACGGAGCGCCATTGTCAATCCAGAACAGCAGGGACTGAGTAGCATGTCAAGGATGTCACCAAGTTTTCTCCCTGAGTTGGGAGATGTGTTAGATTTTAGTCGGAGATGAGCGTGAATTTGACGGGAGAGGGACCCAAAAATCCATATTGATGTCAGTGCATGCACGGTACCAGTAGCACTCTAAAACATTTCATAGCATCTGTGCGTGTGTCAGATTGTCTGCTTTATTGTTTACAGCAGAGATCCATGTGTGGTGCAGTCAGCTCCTTTAGCAACTGAAAGGACAGTTATTGGAAGTACTGTATTTTCTGCACTATAAGGCACATCGGATTATAATGCGCACCTTTAATGAATGGCATATTTTAAAACTGTTTTCATATATAAGGCGCATAGAATAGAAACTACTGTAGTGTCCGGGGTTGTGTTATCATCCATCTAGATGAAGCTGTGCTAAAGGGAATGTCAACAAAACAGTCAGATAAGTCAGTCAGTCAAACTTTATTAATAGAAAACAAACCAATGTTCTGACAACTCCGTTCACTCCCAAAACAAGTTAGTACATTCACAATACGGTACAGTACGTACCGGTAGCTGTTACCGGTATTTGCGCCTCCTTCATTGAAAACAATGTATTTCCAACTCCATTTGTCACAGTTCAAAGCTACATGAACAGCTGTTTTATTTTTTTCTCCGAGGTAACATCAGTGACGTAGTATTATCTTTTACCAACAGCAAGGTACAACAGGTAGTGCAACTTTTTATCACGTAGTTAGTGCATCACAAACGATGGAGGGAAATTTGCACTACCTGTTGTACAGTAAACAC
>OOFC01003730.1:12240-44808 GCA_900323345.1 Pseudochromis fuscus | reverse complement strand
TGCACTGCAGCGTATCGCCATGGCTCAGTCACGTGCCCTTATCGCCTCTGGGTGAGTAGAAAAATATTGTAGTAACATATCCACACCTGGCTTTGACAGCAAGTTGCTCCACTGCTCACATGCTTGCATCCTACAAAACTCTCCCATAAGAAGAAATCCTGAGATCAGTGATGCTTACAATTTGTAGAAGATTTATTATCAAAACAAAGGGAACTTCCTGAGGTATTTTATTTTTACTACAGTGCTCCAACACCATCCCACCACTCCTCCATGACAGTGTCTTAAATGTGTGTTTGTCTCTTGATGTGTAATGAGTAGCTTGTAGAAGCAAATCCCCAGATAATTATTACCCAATAGCAGTTCCTCTTACCTTTAAACAACAGTTTAAGTCATTGTGTTGGTTCCTTTTTGATGTAACTTTACTGTTTTTGTTCACGGTTCTCTGAACATTCTTGACACAAATATCCCTTAAAACAGTTTGAAAAATACTCAGCAGCCCTTACATGCATTATTCAGTTTATATGTTTCTGGTAATAATATGTCAGGTAAGTTTACTGTATACATAGAAAAATGAGCCCAGCTTTGAAGCGGGACGTGTGACAAAAAATCAATTTAGTCAGGAATTTCCTATTTGTTTGAAACCCTCTTTACACAATGTCTGACATCAGCGCTCATTAGCATTCGTGAGCCTTTAATCTTTGAGACAAAGTCCACCGGCCTCGTTCATTTCCATGGAAAAACAATGAAGGGCATTCATACCGAACAGGCCGAGCTCTCATAAGTGTTTCACACATTCCAGACATTTGTCATGCAAACATTTAATGATGCTAATACTCCCACAAGTGCAGTCCTGTGCAAAAGTTTAGGTAGAGAAGGTAATGTGTAGTGCAGGAAACAGAAAAAATAAATTGAATCAGTACTTGTAGTGAGCAGTTTTGGCAGCCTTAGATTGTTTCAAGCATCTTGAAGAACTTTCCTCAGTTTTTCTGTTTCCATGATGCTGAGATCAGGGCTCTGTGTCAGTTTGGACTCGCATAAAAATCTTAACATCCAAAAGTGCCTCAAGTGTCTGCAGAGTACTGTACATATGTGGTTTGCAAGTAGTTTTATGCAAACAATATGGGGTTTGGAGCTGTTATGGGATCAGAAAAGCCTTGAAATACTTTGAGGATATGCGACTGTAACTACTGAGCATGGTTACCATAGAAACAATTGTTTCACAAAGCAGGTTTACTGAGTTATCTGGATAACTTTGAAAAAAAAAACAGCTCACATGTAAAGTGAGGAGACACATTGCAGGTTTTACCATAACAAGCCACATTTTGGATGTACAGTATGAAGTGGAAGTACATCTGGGATGTCCCGATTGTGTCAGTGAAATGTTTGATGTTTTTATATCTTTGTTGTGTGTGGTGTCGAGAGAGAAATGTGGAAACTTCAGACACAAAACACCGTTGCAATGAAAGAAAATTAATATACATGCTAGAAATGTTGAGTTGTACTAGGTAAATATTGGACTAACCACATGGTGGGTTACTGAACCCAGCAAGATGGGTTTTTCTTATCCAACATTTGATTATTTTGTTGTTTTTACACAATATTGTATTGATTTTATCCAACATTTTATCATTTTTACCCATCATTGTCTTGTTTTTATCCAATATTTTATTGTTTTTCCCCAATATTATATAGTTTTTACTCAATATATTGTTGTTTTTACCTTAAAAAACAACAAGCTGTGAGACAGAAACACCCCACCCTGCTGGCATGAATTAACCCAGCATGTTAGTCCAATATTTACCCTGTTCAGCTTTTTTTTTTAGCATGCACTAATACAAAAGTCTCACTTGTACTCTAATGTGTGGAGTTTTTTTTCACTTTCATCTGTTGAAGGGTGAAATTAGAGATGCAGAAACAAACTCTCTATCATTTAAAGCCTCACTGTGAGACCATGTGCTCCTCAGGTGTTTAATGACTCAGAGAATGATTAGTGAAGGAAGCTGCAGTGTCCAAGTGTTGTAGCCAGAGGGCGCCGGTTAGTAAAATATTGTTTAATCAGTGAACTTTCCCCAAACACTGACCACAACACTTTAAACCAGAACAGTATTGTTGTTCTCTGCTGTAGCTGGTTCTGTTTGTAGCGCCTCACTGAGAGCGTGTTACAAATTCTAGCATCCACATTTCATCAGCTTCCAATTATAGCCATCCTTTTTATAACATGTTCCTCATGATCATTAAGTCTCACCGAAATAGATGTTTTCTGGTTGTTATGCAGCTGCCTCACATACAAAAAATGTCTGCATGCGGGAGAAATGCAAGCAAAGGTGTATCCCATGTTAGTCGAAGACATATCATCTCTCAGCAGGTCGGCACAGCTGCTGATCAAACATAAAACACGAGCACACGCTGAGGATAATTTCCATGTAACCCAGGTTTCTGCATCCTTGTGTTGGCTAAAACAGCCCATTTAAAAACAGCTCAGATTAATACTGAAAAATAGAAATTCTCTATAAACTGCTGTGAACTGATACAACAGTAGGTCTGCCATTCAACTGTTTACCCTTACGAGGAGTCCTCCAACACCAGATCTCTGACTGTCCCAGACTGTTTACCAAAAGATGACCCCAAAACTTTCCTCACACGTGGCAGGCTTCATGTGTCTTCCTAAGTAGTCCCTGAGCTGCGTGATGGACGCATCGGGTGAGAGTAACTCTTCTGTCCAGCAGATGGTTGCACCTGCTGCCGCGGTAAAACCACCGACGTCACGTTTAAAGAGTCTCTCTGATCCCGTCAGTCATGGATTCTCAGCTCTGCTCCTTTATCCCCAAATTCATTCACAATACCTCATGAGTCGTACTGCATTCAAGGGCAAAATCCTCTAAAGCTGGTCCAGAGTGTAAATAGGTAAATACACTCACTCATTCATATAATTAGTGATAAAAAAACCAACTGTTGACCCTTCGAAGCACTGCCTTAATTAAGTGACATCTGTTTCAGCAACCTGCCGTTCCTTCTGCTACTCCACCTTTCACTTGCCATGACTCAAATTTAATTCACAAAATTTTCCTGGAGCATTTAGCAGAACAAAAAACAACTTAAAATGTAACATTCAAAGGCTCCCAGTGTTGTTTTGACACTATGTGGTACTGAGTTAAAAGCTGCATGCAGTATTCTGTTTGCCCACTTTGATGCACAATCTTATAAAGTTGAACATGTTAGCAAACAGTTGCCTATTTTCAGATTCAGCAGATGCAGAACATCATCATTTTAATTTGAACTTTGTTTTGGTCTACACCAGTTATGAGGGGTCTTTAGCTGACACCACGTGGTAACTGAACAGGAAGTGTATAGTAGGTTTAAAAAAAAAAGTGCAAAAGTGCAAAAAACCTGCAGTTCCTTGAATGACCACTTGAGGCTCCAGAAGCAAGTCTGTATGTAGAATGCATAAAGCTAATGTGATGTCAGCCGTTGGTTTGTGGGTTTGCATTTTGAAGCCAGGAATTTGACATTTGATTGACGCTATGTTGATCATTTGGTGCTGCAAGTATTTGGATTTGAAGGGAGGAGTGAGGAGGCGGGTCTTACCGTTGAACCTGAGGATGCTGTCCAATGTGGATAGGGCTAAAGTTCAAAGCTGGTCTCATTGGAGGCCACACCTGTCGATCAAACTAACCACGCCCCTCATTTATTTATGTTTTTTAGTCCGATTTTTTGCTGTGAGAAGGTCGTAGTCTTTGAGCTTTTTAAACGCTGTGTTGAGCTGAAGGGATTCCAGCTGAATGATAATTCTCTGCAGGTTAATTACGACGAGTGACCTTCTCTTCACCTTACACATTTGATCCACCGCTCTTTGCTGAAAATTGTTATTTGAACCTCTCAGCTGTAAGTGGTATAGTTGTTGCATGAAGGCAGTGCTTTGTAATTTAATGCCGTGCATTAAAGCATAAAAATGAATTCAAGTAGAAATGATTCACATCTCTAAAGAATGCATCTCATTTATAGAAACAAAATGAAGTGATTAAGATTGGATGAGGTAGAGTAACAGGTAAAAATACAATGTAGACAAACATAAGCAAATGCAGATACATACTTTTAAAAGCTAGAATAATATATATGCATAATATGAGCAATGTACAGAAAGAAGCAAAAAAAGTAGAGATATGAGAGTAATATTAAAGATATTAGTAAATTCTGAAATTAGTTAGTCATTGTGCTTTAAAGTGATCTGAAAAGACAGTCAACGTAGTTACATTATGCTTTGATTTCAAGTGTAATCCATGAATAATATGTGTTTTACAGTATTGTGCAGGAGGATGATGAGTTCACTGTGGTATCATTTGAGTCTTTCTGCAGTGAAAATGAGCAGATGGTTTCTAAGTGGGGTGTTAAGATCTGAAGGGTCTCCAACGTCACAGATTATCACACTGACAAAACTTTTGGCCGACACACCTGTTGCGGTCGTTTCCCCTCTCTTTGATTTTCTTACACGTCCCCATTTGCACCCGATGTGTGGTTTTTCCTTCTGCTTTCAGACTTCATGTGTTTCATTACTGAAGGTGTGAGCTTGCATCTGCAAAGTGTGTGAGTTTGGACATATGCGGCAGCTTGTGTGCTTCTGTCATCCAGCACTCCAGATGGAGGTTGCTCTAATGCCGCGAGCTTAGTCGGGATCAGAGAAACGTGACTGGCAGACACTCCTGTCCTCCTCCTGGTTCCCACCTTTCTCTGCTTTCCTCCTTTAATCTTTTCTTCATATCCCTCAAATGTCAATTAACTTCTTCTTGTTTGACATTGACCCAGTAAGATGTGGGTTTTGTGACTCTCAGTCTCCCAGTGTCAGTCAGTCACGTAAGACATGCACACGGAGCGAGTTAATACCACAGCGAGGACACTTTGTTGTTGGTAAACAAACAAATATAGTCACGGAGTACAGTGTAATCAGATTGACCAGTACAGGAAGTGAACAGTACGGTAAATGCTAACTGTAAGGTTTTCCATGCCGTTGTTGCATCATGTTGTTATTTAGAGAGGGAATATCATTGTTGATGTGTAAATAACTTTAGCACAGGCAGCACATGAAGGAGCATATTCCTCAAGGTGTTGTCAGCATAGGAGCTTTTTTAAATTTGTTTTATTTAGAGTGTATTTGATCAGTTGTAAGATAATGTGAACTTTAAACTTTTAGACTTCATTATCACACAAGTTAAACAACTGTCATTCAGGATTTCAGTTGATTAATCTAACACCAATAGCTTACTTCCAATTGCTAGTAAGAGATCTGGCATTACCCACTCTGCTTTTTAACCCCTTAAGCCCTGAGCTCTTATTTTGAAATTTCAACTATAGAAAAATACCAGTCTCAGGGTGCCCCAATTGGGGGAGCTTGGGGTTTAAAAGGCTAAATGTTAGTGGTTTAAAAAGAGACATATAAAGAGAAAAAAATACTATTAATTGACACATTTCATTAAAAGAAAATGATTCATAGTATTATTATTCATTGTAACATTAACATAAAAAAGACATTTACAGTAATCAGTGTAATCATTCTAGTAAAAGTAAATTCACATTGGAGTCAAATGAAGGGCAAAGTGTGAGCTACCCCCATCATCAAACTGATTATTCAACAAGATAAATGGTGAATAATTTAACATCTACATGGCTGCTGAGAAAAAGCCCCAAAAAGCAAAAGTGTAGTTATTTTATTTAAGGTGATAAAAGCATTTTGTTGGTACACATTCCTAAAAGTATCCTGAAATCCAAACTGTGATTACTTCAAATAGATCAAACATTTTAGATTTATTATGGACACAGTTAAAATCTTAATTATATTGTATCGACATATTTCATTATTATTGGGATTATTCTGTACACCAGCACTACATACTGCTATATGTGCTTGTGTGTGTCAGCCTTATGGCAGCCTGGCAGGTGACGTGGTAACTGACAGGTAATCCCTGCTGTGACCAATCTCTGGCCTACAACCAGAGTTCAGTCAACAGATGGAAACAGGTGGATTAGCCCTATAAAAGAAGAGAGGGACCTGACAGCAGCGCAGAGGACGAGGAGGAGAGACACCGTCAGACTTCAGGATCTGAGCGAGACACAAGGGAAATACTGAAACACGTGGATATTCGAACATCTTGACTCGTATCTGTGATCTTTGGTGACTTTCAAGCTAGAAAGATGACTATTATCAAAACTGGCAGACCGTAAGTACACACCTCTGGCTGGACACTGTTAGTGGCATAGTTATAGTGCTTCTTGTGAGTTTCATGGTTTTATTTTTTACTGCTTACTCAGCAGAGAGGTGTTAGCAGTAGTGGTTAGAAATACTGTGACATTTAATTTAAATACTGGTGTGTGTGTGCAGATTTAAAGAGTTTGAAGAGTTTAAAATTAGGGAAAGGGAATTAATAGTGCTGTCAGTTTTCTGTGTAAACACATTTTTTTTTTTAGACTAATTGGACATGAGTTGATCTCTTTGTTTTAAATATGTCCTGTAAAAGTGGATCTTTGTGTTTTGCGAGAGTTGGTGCAATCACAGGTGACTGCGTCTTCTGGGTTTTTCAGAAGTGTTGCCATATGTACGCAATAATCAAAAAATAAAAACAACTTTAAAATATATTTTACAAGCAGCTGAGCTTAAGCTTTGTATCTGGAAATTATAGGACAGTGTGTCAAGTTGTGATGAGCAGCGTCTGCTTCCCCCACATGACTCGGCAAAAGCTCCTTAACCTGCTGACATGAACTGAACCAGAGGCTAGCATATGCTGCGACCAGCTGTATGTAATTCCCCCTGTTTACAGGTGACTCATCAGATTGTGACCCCTTCAGTCTGGCCGGTGTGTGCTTTAGTGTGTCAGTGATCTGAAGATTAACACAGATTTGTGTTCTTGTGTTTCAGAGTGCCAACAGTTCCAGTGAAAAACCTGAATGGATCCAGCCCTGTACATCCTGCACTGGCAGGTAAACATGTTTTGACCTTTTGATCTTTTATTATTCCACTTAAACCAACTCTGTATTTAAGATTTTTGAAGAGGAACCTCGAGCTTG
The DNA here is from genome assembly GCA_900323345.1 of Pseudochromis fuscus. Lineage (NCBI taxonomy): Eukaryota > Metazoa > Chordata > Actinopteri > Pseudochromidae > Pseudochromis > Pseudochromis fuscus. The sequence continues at coordinate 37,755 of OOFC01003730.1, read as the reverse complement.
TTGTAAATAAAGTTTGAGTTGACACTGATTAACAAAGCTACTGACTGACTTTAAGTCTGATATTTAACTCGTGTTCCAGTAAATCCACCAGTGTAGTTAATAGATATTTTCCTATACTGTGTCATATTCTCCCTCTGCTGGCTGTGCTCAGGCATTACAGGCATCCTGATGAGTGCAGCAGGACTTCCTGTCTGCCTGACCCGCCCTCCCAAGCTGGTGCTTCATCCTCCACCTGTCAGCAAGAGTGACATCAAACCTGTGCCTGGGCTGGGCCACTGCTGTCGCAAGACCACAAAGAAACAGGCCCGGAAAGGTGGGATCAATGATGATGAAGATAATGATGGTGTCTATTTTCATGAAAACAAATGTAATTTGTGCCCATAAACTGATCCATAAACTTTGTTTTTCCATCTCTTAGGAAAGACTCCTGAGGAGGTGGTGAAGCGGTACCTTCAGAAGGTCCGCAATCCCCCGGAGGAGGTGAGTCCTTCAAAAGTCATCATCATCAATCAAAAGTCTGTTTTCCAAACAGATGGACAAACAAACCAACAACACAGAAACATAACCTCCTGTGTGGAGGTAATAATCTGTTTTTGGATTCAACATGATATCAAATGTGTTTGTCTCCACACATCAGGACTGCACCATCTGCATGGAGGCCCTGGCTGGACCATCAGGCTACAAGGGCCCCGGCGTGGGTGGCATCTCCCGGGCTGAGTCGGTGGGCCGCCTGGCACAGTGTGGTCACCAGTACCACCTCCAGTGCCTCGTTGCGATGTACAACAACGGCAACAAGGACGGCAGCCTGCAGTGTCCCACCTGCAAGACCATCTACGGAGTCAAGACCGGCAATCAGCCCCCCGGCAAGATGGAGTACCATGTCATCCCCCACTCGCTGCCTGGTCATCCTGACTGCAAAACCATCCGGATCATATACAACATCCCTCCTGGCATCCAGGTAGAGTCGGGACATCAGTGTTTTTGTGAAGCTAGCAGCAACATTGTCAGTACAAGACGTGTTCATGTGACAAACTGTGCTCCTGCTCTTTAGGGCCCAGAGCACCCAAATCCAGGCAAACCCTTCACTGCGCGTGGGTTCCCCAGACACTGCTACCTCCCTGACAGTGAGAAGGGACGCAAGGTAAATGAACAAACAGCTCTTTATGCTAGTTTCATGTGTCCTATATTGATTATGTAGTAACATCTTGTCTTTTTTTAACCTCTGTGTTCAGGTTCTGAGGCTGCTTCTGGTAGCGTGGGACCGCAGGCTCATTTTCTCTGTGGGTACATCCAGCACTACGGGTGAGTCTGACACAGTGATCTGGAACGAGGTGCACCACAAGACCGAGTTTGGCTCCAACCTCACGGGCCACGGCTATCCCGACCCCGGCCACTTGGACAACGTTCTGGAGGAGCTGAAGGCTCAGGGCATCACAGAGGAGGAGTGTCTACCCAGAGACTGAACGTGGACATTCAAAGGCACAGAAGACACAAAACAAAACCAGGCTGGAGTCTGTAAACACACAGTCCTGCGAAGACATCCGCAGCTGGATGGACCAAAAAAACAACTTCAAAATCCAACAAAATGAACATTTGAAAACAAAACTCTTCACTGAAATGTTGCAGAAAGAGTTTCAGCAGAATTGGCTGAGATTCAAATTTCTCTTATGACTGCATGAGTCAGTTTCGAATATGTGGGAAATCATTTTGTTTCCTGATGCAGTAACAGTGTCAAGATCGTTATTCAGTGAGACATTTGAGACCACTGTGCAGATGCGAGTCATTGTTAGTTTAAAAAAAAAAGAAGAAATCTGTCATTTATACTGTGAGACGTCATATCAAGAATGTAACTAAGTGATTTTTTTCTGAAGTGTTTACCACTCCTGCTGCTATGTGGAACTGACAGGAAGTTAAACTATAGAAAAGAAGTGTGGTTTTTTTTTTAAAAAAAACAGTGTTAGTCCACAAGCAGAAGCAACTTTTCACTGCAGATAAATCTTTCAAGTGTATAACTGGATATCTGAGCATGGATATTTGCTGACCTCTAGTGGTACTTTTCCAGAACTACATTCCTTTTTAGGTTTGTTTTTTTTATTGTATTCTTGTATATTATGAATACTTGATATATTATATGATATTGGTTCCATTCATTCATGTTTTTTTATATTTTGATTTTAGTTTTATATGGTGCGTTTCATCGCGTTGTTTTTGGGTGTGGCTTGACGGACCGAGACATGGGGTGAAGTTTAGATAAGCTGCTGGTGTACCAGAGTTTGCCTGACACTTTATATGCCATTTACCAGCCCACTTTCTTTAAAACAATCATTTTCAGTATTTTGTATTTGATAAGCTCGCAAACTGACATTCCTTAATTGTTTGGCCCTCAGAGCATGGGTGCATTTAACAGCTTTCTATGTCTTCTTGTATCTGCGTTAATGTTAAAGACTGATAGAGGAAAACTTACCATGGATTACACCATTCCCCCAACCCCTGCCCCCCAGGGAGGAGTAAATTCCCAAAAAGCGTGGATTGAACCTCCTGCCTGAGCTCAGATTTGCACAGTGCTTTCTACTTAGTATCAAAAGGAAACAGACAGCTTGTATCTACTGTATTTTTGTGTAGGACACACACCAGCCTCAAACGCTCTAAACACACTACAGAATGTGGTCATCAGTCGTTTTTGTCATGTTTAAGTTTTCCACCATGAGCAGGTGCAAAAGACTATCTTGATGTGGATCCAGCTTTGGCCAAAGTGGTCCAGTCAGTTCAGTCCACTGTGGACCTGTTTATTATGAGGTATGTTAGACAGGATATACAGCAGTGTATGTTGACATACTAATGTAGGCCAACATTAAAAGCATTTATACTTTATGATACTTTATGTATGCACTGTACTGTATGTATGTGTTTTATGTGCACAAATTTGCATTAAACGTTTTTCTAAGGTTCAAAGAGACGATCGAGCTCCACTCTGGTTCCTCTTTTTATTTTATATGATGATGATTTGGTCGACAGATGTGCCCACATGGTAAATACAGAGATCAGCAACATTTATGGTAAGAATGCAACAATTAGCTGCCATCGGCTACCGGTTATACTGGTAAGCATTGAAGGGTATTTTTGATTTAAATGTTGCATGTAAGATCAAGTGAGATCTTGTCATCACATACAACATATAGATAAAGCTATAACTCACATTGTATGTTTGAATCTTGATTACATTCTTTTATAACTACCACACTGAAGGAAAGAAATATTTCCTCTATCCTCAATTGGCTTTTCCAATAATTATAAAAATAATTCTTTAAAATTTGACTGTTGCAAAATGATTTAATATTTTGTAGCCACTCCATCCTGATGAATTTGGTGGTTTCATTAATCCCTCTGTTTAGCTCCTGATCTGTATTATAAATATTCATGGATAAATTTAATAATTTCTCAATTCATCATCCTGCAGTGTTTTATTTTTCCAGTGAAGAAAAACAACATTTCATAATTGATGATGCCAGTGCAGCACTGTTGCATTCACCTTGGATGAGAGTGGAATTTACAACCAATTACATGTGGTGTGGGCATTTTAATTTGTTTAGTTTACTCTGTTAGCCCTTACTCAATAAGCTGATAATACATCCTAATCCTATACTGGTGAGATCATTTTAAGTGAAGTGTGTAAGTAAAGTTTTTCCCATTATGTGCAAGATGAAAGCAGATTTCTATGTAAAAGTTCTGGAAAATAGATCCAGACTGGATATTTTCATGGTTGCAATTCATGGACCACTCAAAATACTGACTTCTGCCTGAAGACGTGAACAGTGCACGGGCAGTTTATCTGTAGATTAGTCTGGCTCCTGGATTAGTGGTCTGGATTACCTCTACCTTAATGAATGAAAACGTGCATGAAGCCAAATAAACACAATTAGAAAGGACCCCAGGCAAGAGGATTCAGTCATGCTACCGACATAGACGAGGGTCAGTGAGCCAAAGGATAAAGGATTTATTCAAACAAGTTATTATAGAATTCAGACATTATAAGCAACAAGAATACTGTTTATTTTCAGAAAGCTAATTACGTGATATCCAAAAATATTTACCATCAACTTTCATTTGTTCTCATTTCCGTTCCTCGGAGATTAGTGTGTCCCTTAAGTGACACGTGATGGATTGGGAAAAGCTGTCGATTTGCAGTATGAAAATGCACATGCCTCCTGTCAGGTTGCTGAGGAGCAGATGGGTTAAGGGTCTAATCAGGCCAGAACTGAGTTAAGCCGGACTGACAGCAACTAGTGGCACTAATATAGATAAAGTGAGAAAAGATGGCTTGTATCGCTGCGTTACTATTTTGTGCTTTCTCAGGTGGAAAAATCAGGGGAGACAAAGCTGGAGGCAAAACACAGCAGAGACACAGAGAGGTAGTTGTGTGGCTTTGATATATAAATGTACTAAAGAGGAGAGAAAGGAAGCAATACACAGGAAAAAAGACATGCACATAAAATAGTAGATTAAGGGGGAGTTTAGGAGGATCAGCCCCTTGCAGAGACCTAAATGGGGGAGGGGTCTCCAACTGGTCAGAGAAACCCTTCCTGCAGGGGTCCACTGCCTACTACCCACAGCTATGAAAAGAAAGCTGATTACAGAGGACAGCATGCTGCATTGCATAGCAGGGTTGCCCACAGTTTATCACCACATGTTGCCATTTTGTTCTGATGTCGCCCTCTGTTATTTCCACCTGAGGTGCTTCACAGTTTTTGCAGTGAAATGCTTTTGCTTGTCGTTTTAGGTCCAAACTGCAGCGGGGAAGTGTTTGCTTCTTTCCTGCATCGTGCCAGAAAAAGCAAATCCTCCCTCTCCCCATCTCAAAATGACTTGTCTATTATTAAAAGCTTTTAAATGGAGCAGTGTGTTGGCTGACTACCAAATCCATCGCCTTGTTGCCAGGGAAACACATACCCGTGGTCTCGGCTCTCTTTTTTTCCCTCCTCCCTGGAGGCTCATATTTCAAAACTGTCAGCAATCTCGTGCGCTCACACTGCTGCCTTTCAACTAAAAGCTTTTTGTGCTTCCACTGGAGCAGAATGGAGGGGAAAGGAGAGCCGAGGGGAGTGGTTAGAGCAGAGGGGAGGGAAAACGAAGGGCCTCCCACACCGTTGCCAAGGCAACTTGATGTCACGGTGACATCACGAAGCACTAAAAGCTTTTAACCGGATTCCTCTCCTGCCTTAGGCCCCATTTTGAGTCCTCTTTCAGCTAGGCTAGGGGGAAGGGCACAGGCAGGACGCTGGTGTGTGTGCCTTCTTGCATGTATCCCTCCCTCACTGCAGACTCAACACAGCTCTTAGCACAGTAAAAGACTTTCAAATTCAACCTCTTTCTGCAAACACAGCCAGCACAAGGCCAAGAGAGCCATTTTTTAAAAGAAATGGCAGAGGATGGTTTCAGCTACCTAATGCCAGGCCACAGTGAGAAACACAGGCGGGCCCCGAACTGGACTGATGGTGAAATGAAAGCCCTCCTGTACGTGTGGGAGGAACACCACAACGAACTGAAAATGAGCAAGAGGAATGCTAAGGTTTACGAGAAGATGTCCCAGAGGTTTTTCCAGCTGACTGGAGAGCAGCGTTTCAAAGAGGAGATCAAGATGAAAATCACCAACATGTCTTTCCAGTACAGGCAAGTCCACCACATTTAAAAGTTACAACTCCAAACTCTGGCTGTTGCATGGCTGTTACATCCCTTTTTTCTTTTTTTTTTGCTTTTACAGGCGACTGAAAGCCACAAGCAGCGAAGGCAGCGAGACGCCAGATTGGCCGTACTACAAGGCCATCGAAAAGATCCTCTCCAAGCCACTGGAGAACGGCAGGGTGAACTCCTTGGAGTTTCAGACGTCTGCAGCAGGCCCCTCCACTTCCTCACAGTCCACAGACAACCTGGTGCCCCAGTCAGACGAGGGGTTGATGGGATTCCTGCCAGAGTACACAGGCTCCTCAGATGAGATGGAGATAAAACAAGAGCTGGACTCTTTGAGCTCTGACAGCGAGCACACGCAGGGCTCGAGGTAACAAGACAACACATGAGTTGTACAATGCATGTGTGTATTGTGGTGTCTTTTGAACGCTGATAAGGGTAACATCAGGTTGATGACCTGATGTTTGTTATCTGTTGTTTCAGGGAAGCAATCCTCCAAATATGGTCAAGAAACAATTTACATTTTTAATACATTCAAATTAAAATGTGTATTATGCAGTGGTGGACAAAGTACTCAACTTCAGTACTTGAGTCAAAGTACTGATAGTCAAATCTTACTCAACTACAAATAAAAGTTATTGGTCAAAATGTTACTCAAGTTAAAGTACTAAAGTACTTACCTTTAAAAATACTTAAATATTCAAAAGTACAAACTAAAAGGACATTTTCTAATATCAGTATACATTGCTGTATTGTTCTCAGGGCCCGAGTCAATCTCCGACTAACGTCAGCTTCCTGTTAATGTGGTATTTTAAGCTGAAAGTGCTTCGATGAAAAGAAAACTCCTTCCTACAGAGTGTGCATAATACTTTGTTGGTTGACTGTTCGGTCTTGCTTTTTTTGTTTTCAAATTTCCCATCGAGAGGCAAACATGCTGTTTAGCGTTTAAAAAAACGAACAACACCGTGCTGTTTTCCTGTCTTCCCTCTTTATTGTTTGGTTCCGCTGCCGGTCACTTCATGCCGATTTGCGCATCAATTAGTTTTTTAATGGTTCACATTACTGTTGAAGAAAATTTATAGTGTTTTAAATTCTGACAAACTGATGAACTCAATGGATTGTTGCTGAGGACTGTGGTGCTAACATGTGAGCTTTTGAACCCAGAGGTAATTGCATGGACTTTGTATAGAAATGGACAATGCAAAAATGGGGCCTATGTGGCGAGACAAAAGGTGTAATACGCCAAATAGCCACTAGATGCTGGCTACAAAAAAACTGACCCCACGTCATCTCGAGTTTCATACAGTTTGGGTAACATCCTCAGGTTCAACGGTTAGACCCGCCTCCTCATGCTTCCCCTCTTATCCAAATATGGTTGCTTCTGGCTCTAAACAACCAACATGGCGACATTCAAATGCCAACATGCTGTCACGTTAGCTTTGTCCTTTCTATAGGTAACTGGTTCTTACTAGACACCGCCTGCTTTATAAAGTTCCCTCTGTTTTCCAGCGCCCATCCTATTTCAGCCAGGAAGAGGCATGCCAACAAACACCTGTCCATGAAGAGAAAGAAGCTGCGGGTCATGCAGGCCATGCTGCAGCAACAGAAGAGGTCGAGCCGGGCCATAGAGGAGACGTGCAGGGAGGTCCGTCGAACCATGCACCAACAGAACCTCCTGCAGGTCCAGTGTCTGCAGCTGCAGGAGCGCATGATGAACCTCCTGGAGAAGATGATCCAGCCGCCCTCCACCACGTCAGCATCGTGGAGTCAGAGCGGGCTGAAAGATGCAGGAAAACCCTGAAGTGTGGCGGTCATGGTTTGGGGTTTCATTTTAACATCAAACATTTTCAAGGTGTTATAAATCCTATCAGTACAATGATGGAAAAGACAGGCATAGAAACATGCTTTTACCATTTCTGAAGGTGCCTGAAAATCATTCATAGAAGATGACCATGTTAATAACTGTAAAATTACACTTTAGCAGCTAGAGTATATAAAAAATGTGAGTTTTCATTTTTAGGAATAGTTGTATCAGATTTTTCTTGATAATTTGCCACGTACTCTATTAAACTCACTGTGGGAACAACAGCCTTGCAAATTCTTGTCACATGCTTTTTTCATTGTGCCAGGATAATTATATGTTGGGAGGGTCTGATGCCAAAACAGGGCAATTTGTAGCATCACAAACCAGGAATTTAGGCAATAATCCCTACTGTTACTGAAGTAATTGGAAAGGAAGCTGCCAGCAAGAGGCAACAGAACAAACTCTCAACCGCTTTTGATTTCTAAAGAAACATGCCGACCTTCTGTGTCACATGAATGAGACAAAATGGTTGCTAACCTTGATTTTACAATTTTATATTGATGTAGCTCTACAGAAAACTCCCTGGAAAGCGCAGAGGCCTCTGACACCATCTGCAGTGACTGTGTAAGAATATGAGTTTCGACCGATTCAAGGTGAAGCTTGTTTAGCTGTAACAAATAAAATTCTGACAAATCGGACTCACTCTTCTCTTCATATCTGGAAAACTACTGATATCACTGTGACTACACAGAGTGACACTCAGAGTAACTGTGTAATCTAAAACAATATCTGAACAGCTTTTAATCTATGGTAGTATTCTGGTTTTAGGATTAGTTAAAAATGCAAGCAAAAAAACAGAAGCAGAAAAGCACAGATATCCATTTTCAGGAACTTTGATACTATGCAAAGGTGACCTGTTTTGAGTTTCATTGCCGTTTTGCTCACATTTAGCAGCATACGTGATTCTCCCGGGTAATTACTAAAATGCAAAACACACAGAAGGTAAGGAGTGATAGAGCTGAATCGTTAAGGTCTTTGCCTTTTAGCCTATTTTAAGAGGATTTGGAGAAATGAGGGATTAGGTTAGCTCCATCACACACTACACCAGCTCAGTGGAAGTCCCTCCTTCAGGAAAAATAAAGAAAGCAAGCAACCATAGACTGTAAATAGAAATGGATGAAGTAAAGGAGGATCAAACATGAGGCCAAAACAGAAGTCCAAAAAAAAGTGCAATACTCCTGATGGTCACAAGATGCTGGCTCCAATCACTGACTATTTCAACCATGAAATAGTCAGTCATTTTTTTCACAAGTTATTCTGGTGTAATTACTTAAAACTCTATTTTGTGTACATCACATTATGCCACCTGTGATTGGATGTCACAACAATATTAAATGAAGTGCAACATCTTTCAATGGTGGAGCACTGGACTATCAATAATCCTTTTGTCACATAACATTTGATCAAATTACTGTCAGTCACCTCACCTTTTTTATTGCAAATGTGCAAGCCGCACTGCACATGTGCTGAACAGCCATGTGTGCAGCCGTTGCAGCCCTTTGACCAGAGTTATTGTTTACATATCATTGAGGGCTGCGCTAGTGCAGAGGACACAGGGAGCAAACTACCTGAAAAAAAGAAAGGAGTGATACTGCTGTTATAGTAAAATCGTATTGGTAAGGCTTGTTTTCTTAAAATAATATTAAGAACTTATAATCATCGTATGCATTTTACGTTTTAAATTTTACCCTGCTTCTTCGTGAATTGTCAGGGATTAATACAGTTTACAGTGCGTTTCCAATCTTTGTTTTTATATATTCATAAGTGGCTTTGCTCATTAACAAAAAAAGACCTTTAAATAGTATTTATTTTAAATAAAATAAAGACTGTAAACTGCCGTCGGTGTCAGCCAATAGCGTTGCTCCAGTCGTTTGAATGTTGAAGGTGACGGGCGTGCTGATTGGCCAGTCATGGTTACAATGAAAGACGCTTTGTGATTTCCGCGGTGAGTGAATGGAGGGAGGGAGGCGCTGCCATATGGACGACCGAATCACTGCAGGGAAACTGTTGTTTTGAATAATTTGAAAAAAAACAAAAAAATATATATGGACTTGTAAAGTGAAAAATGTAACACGTGTGGGATATTTTCACAAACTGTGGACGTGTTTTTTGTGGAACTTTGCCTCGAGTGGAACAGGTAAATGTGAAAACTTTGTCTTTAAACAGCCTCGTTGTGGTGATAGTTTCTTTAACGTGTCATAGCTTTGTCCAGTTTAATTCTGTTTTAATTCTTGTTGCACAAGCAGGTCTCGTCAGGTGTCTCCTTGATGATAGTGTTTAATTTCTGTGGTGAGTCCAAGTTAAATTAAAAAAAAAAAAATGTGGTTGACCGAAACCAAAGTGTCTGGTTGTTATTAAAGTGTCGGTGAGTAGGGAGCCAGCTGGCACTCTGTGCTGAGGAGAGTGGGTGGAGGGGTGAATAGGAGTAATATGCAAGCTGGGTTTGGGCATAAAAGCTGTCTCTGTCTTATCTCTGACAGATAATTGATAAAGTAAGATTGATGGGAGTAACTTTATTTGGTTATTAAATTATTTTCTTGAGTAAAACAAAGTAAATTAGAGGTAGAAAAACACCCTTTTTAAGTGTTTTAAGCATTTTTAAATTCTGTTTTAATAAATGGTCAAAATGAAAGTATTTTATTTTTTTTCAAGGGTAAAACGAATTAAGTAATGTAATCAATAAACTATGTTATGTAGGGCTAAAACTATTAGAACAATAGTTGGACTTTTAGTTGTTAGTTTATTTTAAATTAGTTTCCACAAACTACGTGTTAGTTATAGCTATCATTTCACCGTATTTCTTTTATTTATTTTTTTAAATACTATACTTTTTCACTTATTTCTGCATGGTCAGGCTGTCTTGCGCAACACAGCATGTACTTAATACTGTAACACTACACTGGCTAAATACTCTGTGACACTGCACAAGCGCTTTATTGTTGTGGACAATCCAACCAATAATCTCTTGTACTTATATATGTATATATTCACCCTCTCAGAATTCATCATCACTTTGTGCCTTTATCTTATTTTAATATTGTTTTTATTCTATTTTATAATTTTTTGTACTTTGTGTTTAGTTTGAATGTGAGCTCCTGTCACACTTTGATTTTCCTTTGGGAATAATCAAGCCTTCTCTTGTCTAATTATTATACAATCCTGTGATAATGCTTCAGGATTTATATAACTGTATCTTCTTCAAACAAACTGTTACCACTTTGTTGTCTGTTTTTTTGTTCCCTTGTAGGATGACAACAACACAATAGTGTTGGCAGGCTGTGAGTGTTTCAGTTCCCACATGCTGGATCTGACAGCGCCCTACAGCAAAGATGAGGATACAGGGACAGCCTGAGGGCGCAAGGAGGCGTTTGGATTTAAATGCAGCTGGTGAGCTCAGGGGTGTGGAGGTCATCCGTAGCCGTGCGGGATATGGCTTCACTATTTCGGGACAGAGGCCCTGTGTGTTGTGTAGCATCCTAGAAAGAAGTCCTGCCGACCTGGTGGGACTCAGACAAGGAGATCGCATCATGGCCATCAATGGAACTGACGTGTCTACTGCTTCCCACGAGACTGTGGTGCAGCTGATTGGCAGCTGCAAAGGACCATTGCGTTTGGTGGTGCATACTGAAGGCCGGATAATGGGAAACCCCATCCTTAACGACGCAAAATTTGGGTTTGGCCCAAAAAGTGGTATTTTCCAAAAGGCGAGTGTTCTCCGCACTATCTCACATGATTCAAGCAATTCCTCCTTTAATTCTAGCCACGCTGTGACTAGCAAACAGAGGCCGGTTTCAGAGCCTGACATGTCACAGTGGTCACAACAGTGGAGCGTTTTACCTGAGCAGCCAGTGGAGAAAACGTCCACAGTGGGGGACACAGACTCTGTTTTTACAGACACAGAAGAAGCTAATCCAGACTGGGGTATTTTAAACATGACCTTGGTTGTGGGCTACCTGAGCTCCACAGAGCTGATTTTGAACACTAGTGAATCAGAGGACGACTGTTTAAAAGCCATTCGGGAGAGAATACGACAGTTGGGCACAGAGCAGGATACCCACACTCTGGTGATGATGAAGATTATGTTTGATTGCGTTCGACTTTGTGACGACGCGGGAGCTGTTCTGGCAGCCTTCCCTGCTGAGAACCTTGTCTTAGGGGCTGTGTGCGCTGAAGACCCTCGCTTTTTTTGCCTGGTCACTACAGGACATATTATCAATGGCCGTGTACCAGAGAATGGTCCTCTGCGGGCCTCCTGCCATGTTTTTTTTATTGACCCAGAGCTGGGAAACCACGAAGACCATGTAGGGATTGCTAGCCGCTTTGGCTTTGACTGTACTCCAGATCCAGATGCCTTGGGCTGCCTGGAGTTCCCTCAGACTCCCCCAGATGTCCTTCACTTTGTAACAGTCCTGTACAGTGATTTGGGGGAGGCCGTGGAAAGGCTAAGAGTCAAACTGGATACAGAGGCTCATCAGCAAGCCAAGGAAAATGACAGCACTGGCAAACAAGGTAGTGCCAGCAGCAATGGGGACAGTGGTATTGGAAATGCTTCCCCCCCTGAAGAGAGAGCGGATAGGGATTTCCCTCCTGCAATCCAAAACCATCCTGGGACCCACCTCCCCAGCTGTCCATGGGATTATCCTTTGGCTGAAGACCTATTCCCAATAAACCTCACCAAGAATGGCCAAAAACCTAATCCAAAGAACAGTGCCAGCAGACATTCCCTTTCAGAGTCACTACCTGGGCCAGATTCTCTACACAGCTTTTATGGAGGTCCCCCACCCAGGCTAGAGTTCCAGTTTAAGCCACCACCACCTCCCGTGCCTCTGGCTAAAAAAACAAACTTTTTTGGCGATCCTCTCAGAGGTAGCCAAAGGTGGTTCTCAAAGCCAAAGTGGCCTAAAGGCGTAAGTAGTGATCCTGAACCTCAAGAGTTGTCCACCAACAACTGGCCCTCCAACATTGGACTCAGCGCCAGCACAAATAACTTGCCCCCTCCAATGAGCCAGATACCCTCCGACAGGTACCAGTCAGCAGACGTCATGATGCTGCCTCCCAGGGAGGAATGGACCAAAAGATTTCTTGAACAAAGGCAAAAACAGCGGAAGGATGGCAGCTTCAAAAATGTAAGTTAGACACTTTTTTTTAATAAAAAGCTGGACTTGGTAGCATTTTAACATTTACATTTTGACAGTTTCTCTTGGTAAACTAAAAAAGTTTGTCAGGTGGTCTAAAATAATGGTTCTAAAGAGTTGTGTTTATTTAATTTTTAGCTATACCTTTACGTACTTCTCAGGTTGCTGCAAACTACAGGTCTGTACACTCACAGTAATGTTAAATAGCTCCATTGTAAGTCCGGTCACGCTCAGACAAGAGCATCTGTTTCTGTACTTCTTTAACTGAGCGACACAGGAAGTATTAAATGTTCACAGGGAGTTGAGTTTCCAGACACTGAGGGGGCGTTGTTTTTGGTGGCACCTAAAATGACATACAATACCACTATTTCAACAGTCAATTGGTGCTGAGTGTGAATGGAGCTCAGAAAACACCTGCTTGAAGTCAGTGATGTCATAAACGTGGATTGTTCATAGTGTCGGTTTCTTCTTTGCCCACAAGATGTCCCCATGTATCCACGTAGTCTCGGAAACGAGCTTCCTCAGGGAGATGTGTGTGTGTGTGTGTGTGTGTGTGTGTGTGTGTGTGTGTGTGTGGTATCTCTGAAATAGTTTCTGTCCCTCAGCCACACAGAGGACTCCAATTAGTCAGCATGTAGGCGAATGTGTGTTTGTAAATAGCCAGGCAATTAACGATACATGCAGCGTGTATCGGATAAAGTCTGGCTGCAAAATACATTGTTTCATTGCCGTTTGTCCCCTCATTTATTAAAGCAAGGTGTTTTCCTGCTTTTCTTAGCCTGAGCACGATCACATCTTTGTCCACCAGCTTGCATTAAATCAGAAAGAAGGCAATCTTGTACAGGAAGCCAGGCAAATTACAGGGTAGAGCCCATGTTATGCACTGGTAATTATCTGCAATTCTTGAAACTCTTTTAAACATTAGACACTACCCTTCCAATTATAAGAATAGGGGTGGCTGGAGTCGAACACAGGGTCTTTGATGTATTATGCACAGATAGACAGACAGCTATGGTGGTGGTTCTATCTGATCTCTTATGGTAGTTTTTGACACACTGTGAAATTGGTGGCCATTATATATGAATAATGAAGCTTTAGCAGAGAAATCAAGTAGAAAATTAGCAGATTTCCAGACCATTTGTTTCACTGTACTCACCTCAAAGTCAACTTGGTGTTTTCATTTTCTCCTACGCTACTTGAATGGCTTTAATATCTAGGAACCTCCAGATAAAAGTCAGTCTTAACAGCACAGGATTGTAGTATGTAGCACCTTGTAGTTTTTCTAGAGCTATAAGACCATGTGTCACCTGTTTCCAGGGTTCCAGGTTTTGGGGGATGAATGTTGTGAGAGCCTCCAAGCGTCGTTCGGCCAAACGTCTCAGCTTGGCCCGATCACTCGATGACCTCGAGGTAGGGACAAACCTCTTCTACACTGTGCTGTTCCTTAGGATTTACATCTTTTTTATTGTGTTTATTTGCCTTCTTTTTTTAAAGCAAAACTTGTTTAAAACTCTCAGTTTCATGGAAAGCAATGATTTTTCCCACCTGGAAAATCTTTAACAGTTTACATTTCTGTGGTGTTTTCATGTCGGCCCTCTGTCAGTCTTTTGTTCTTCACAGTCTGCTGGGCCTGCATGCAGAAGACTTGGTTTGCTCCATTAATGTGGACATTTTTTTTTTTTTTTATCCTGCTCCACATTCAGCTCTTTTTTAACCTTTCATTTCCGTTGCCTTGAACTCTGTTTTTGCTGCTACACTTGTGGCAAGGGGTGGCGCACAAAGTGGTCTTTGTGCGCGGCCAGAGGCATGGTCCTGTTTGTTTGGTCTCGCTAATGAGCGCTGCTGCACGACTGAATATCGTGCTCACATTCTCTCATATTAATGTCGCCGAGGAACTCTCTTTCTCTGATGGTTTGTGCATGCATGCGTTACTCATGCACACTGATTCATATTCACAAAAACACACACGCACGCTGTCCCTGCATTGTGTAATGGCTCCGAATGCGCAAGAACACACACAAAAACAAACCAAAAAAGTGGCATACTGTGCTGTATGTCCACGCATTAGTCACAGTCGCACACGGACACACCCGCAGACCACACATTGTAGTCGAAGAGGCGCACCACAAATCACCAAACACTGCTGTTGTTAAAAAGCTTCTAAACAGGACATGTAGGACATCTGCAGGATTAAAGATGCCTATAAAAGGTTACAACAGCTGCACAGTTTTCGCTTGCATAGCACATCGTTGCTGATTTACTGTCTTAATCACTGCTCTCCCTCAGCATCATCCTCACTGTAAACTTGTGATCAAATCTGGGTTGAAGGTTTTGTGAGGCAACACATCTTTAACAAATAATGAATCATGTATTTTTGTTTTGTTTCTTACCTCAAATAGGCTGATGTGCGGGAATTCCCCTTGTTATGTGTTTGTGTTGTTTCTGTGACTTTTTTTTTTTTTTTTTTGGATTGTATTCACATGTTGTGGTTACCCAGAAATTGCTAATTACTTTGCATCAATCAGGAGTAAAATCACTGCAGCGCTGACTATCCCCCACAGCAAGTGACTTCCAAGCAGCTGTTTTCCAAGCAGTGGTTGTGATGCATTTCTTCTCTGCTCTCTGCTGTACAACATAACAAGAGCTGGATGTTTTCACACCTTTAGAATTGTGTCAGGTTCCCATTCTTACACCTTTAGTTTGCTTTGTTACACAAGGTTTTGTTCACTTGTGATACCTGGACTCTATCAGGGAGACAGGCTTCGGCTAGTCTGATATGTGTGGGCTGCACAGTAAGTGGCTAACACTTTAAACAGGTGAAGTAGGCTGAGTTGAGTTTAGTGTTTGTGTATTATGGAAAATAGGATACAGTTATCTATGTAATGCTTGTGTTGGATTGTTATTGAAATCCTGGGATCCTTAAGCTATGAGTTTTGGATTTTTTAGTTGACATTGTGCAGGATCTTTATTTAGTTTCTTTCTTGGTGTATCAACACCAGTATGAATCCATACAGCTCAGCATATGAACTGGTGGGATCTGCCACTGTAAACAGAGCTGTCTGCTGTTTGTATTTGCACAGAGCCGTATCGACTCCTGGTTGTTGAAAGCGTGAGGAGCATTAGACATGTGATTTCCCTGTCCAGAAGTTGTTTATACATTCACAAGTCCAACATTAGTTACCAACTAATCCTGGATTTTGGAGCCCGCCGTCGACATCTGAAAATAAAAACAAAACTCCCTTAATATAAAACAACATTTCAATGTGGTTATTTAAAAAAGGATTGGCGAGATATGACATCACGTGTTTTTAAATGTCTGCAAACATACACATAACATTTCTGGACTGTAATTTATTGGTTTTTCTTGGCTGATTGTTTTGTAAAACTTCCATCCAAGAAAAAGGTTTTGCACAGTGCATCTGGCTAATAGCTACTCAGACCGCATCCAATCGAGAACAATATTTAATCCGTGCAGTTTAAGTCATGCTATGCCTATACATTCCAAGTAATAACCCAGTAGGGAATTTGTTATGCTTGTCAAAGGCAGTTAGATCCTCACGTAGCACTTGCTTCTTGGTTCTCATTTCAATAGCTGGGCTTCATGCAGCGTTCATAGTCAGAGATCACATGTTGCATGTCTAAAAGCTGCTAGAGCAAAGTAAAGCTCATTCAGTGGTATTACCGATGATGTCCTTATAAAGACATACACACATGCAAGCTATGGTTGTTTCACTTAATCACCAGATTCAGAGAACTGTTTTGTTTTATTGTATGTTTTAATGGATTTTGTGAAGACCTCGATGACTGTAAACCACACTGAACTGTTCACCGTAATCTTGTTGTGGTATATTTAACACTGGGAATTGAAGTGTGCACATTTCTCAAGTGCATTGTTGTTAAAGAGCAAGTTCTAGAAAAGCTTTTAATCAGCGGATGCATCACGGGACTAATCTGGAGTTCACCATCAGCCCTTATTCCAGGTTCCTGTCACTAACCCCTGCATGCGGCCTTGCTGCTCGGAACAATTTGGACATGTGCGGTCGTGATGCTGTTTCCATGGTCGGTAGTGTGTGTCACAGCGGCCAGCGCAGGGATGAGCACATGCTTGTTATTTTTCCTAACGTTACAAAGGCTCTGACACTCATGCACCAAGTCCGAGTAGCATGTGTGTCATCTGTTGCTTTTCGACGTGCGCCTTTCTGGTTCAGTAGAGGGAGAAACAGCTTTATAAATCAGTGTTAGTGTGTGTGTGTGTGCTGGTTCGTTTTCCCTGCATCCTGTGATGAAGACTGTTTTGATGCCCGCTGAGCTTTTGTTGTCAGATTCCCTTATGTCTGGGCACGTCGAAGAATGCGCCTCTTTGTACCTCCTTGTCTTATTCCCATGCGAAGCTTGTCAGAGCCCCACTGCTAATGCCCCCACATCCCACTGCACTGCTCCACCACCGAGAGCCTGTTTCTTGCTCATCACACACTCCTTGTTTGTAGCTCCGAACAGATGCTTTGCGCCCGCGATGCTCAGCAAATGACAGTGTGTTCAACTTTGCAGCGATGACACCATTAGCAGGCTGCTGTGCCTGCCTCCACACTGACTCTGTCTTCTGAGGTGTTGCTGCATATGAAAACATCAGTTAATGTGAGGCGTTAGTTAGTGCACGCTGTTTTATTCAGGCGTTCCCCTCTGTGCCTGCTGGGAAATTTGGGGCACCTCTTTTTGCTCCACCAGTGTGAAGTTTCTCCTCTCCTTTTAGGTGTGGAGACATTAGCAGCTCTTGTTTGCACGCCTGCGGGTAATAGATCTATCCTGTGGGCGTAGCAGAAACCAAGAGAAGGCATGAAGACACAGAGACGGGGAGGGAGGTAAATAGAGTGAGAAAGAGGAGGAATTCACAGCAAAGAGACGGAGAGGGAGGGAGAGAGAGGAACCGGCAGCAGAGGAAGAGAGAGAGAGAGAGGGGAGCTTTTGAACTCCCAGTAGCTGTCAGGATTTTCGGCTCTTCTGCACGCGCTCTCCTCCCCCGTTCAGCCCCGTCTCTCTGCACTGCAAACACAGACTCGCACACGCACCGCGGAGATCCAGCGGATGGACTCTTTTACACACACCAGGCGTGTGGAGCAGCGCTGAAGACGAGCCAAACACACACACAGCGCCATACATGGAGCAAACTTTAACTCTCAACTCTGTAAGTCATGAAATCCTGAGTTTTTCCCACTATTTTTCCATCTATCCTCACTTCTCTGTTTGGTGATGGCATCCTCATCTCTCACTTCTGTGATATCCTCAGTGCCACCGTTACTTTTCCTTCTTTGGGCTCTTTGTAGCTCCTGTTGTAGCCTTTGAGCAGCATACAGTGGTTAGCTTGTGTGGTCTGTCAGAGGAATGTTTTGACCAGTGCCAGCTGAACTCCCCATGTGCTGTATGACACACACTGCGCCGCTGTATACAGCAAAATGTGGTCTCGCATCTATATCAGGATGCACGCTGACTTTAAATTAGACGTTGTACTAAAAGAGTTTTGTGAAGTGACCTCAGGGCTTATTCTTGTAAACTGCATGGGCCTTTTTGAATGAAGTGCGCTCTGTTGCGCGCACTTGCCCTGAGAAATGACCCTTTTCACAGTCAGCTGGTGGCGTTGGGAGAAGTTCGACTGAGTGTGAGGCGCGCTGAGATCTGAGGTTGTTGTTGTCAGACATAATGAAATCCTCAGCCAATGTTCAGTAGCAATGTTTTTGGAGGCGAGCGTATGCCAGCCTCGGTTTAGTTTGAACTTGAAATGGTTGCTTGTGGTTTTACCTTGCCCTTATTTGCTTTGTGCAGACATGTCTCCGCTCTGATTCACCAGCCCTTTTATTCATTTTTTCTTTACAGCATCATGACCACTGCATTTTACTTCATTGTTCATACAGTCATCGTAAAAGAACATACAGCATATGCAGTATAATTATAATGATTGTTATTATTATTATAATAGCTATTATAATTACATGCCTTACCTCAATATGTGAATTCCTTTATTTTTTTATATGGGTGTTTTTACTTGCGATGATGAATCACAGGAATAGTGTGTTCCTATGGATTAGTGGTAGAAGCACGAGAACACGACGCACTTTTATCTCCCTGACATCACTTGGCCAGCTCTGGAGAGTGGGTGGACAGTTGTGCTCACGAAATGTGTCCTTAGGCTAGCATTATAGGAAGCAAAGACTAAGCAGCCTGACATTTTCTAAATGTCTCCACTATGATTGCTCTTCTTCTTCTTCTTCTTCTTCAAGATGTTTCACTGCAGTTACGTAGACCGGTCTCTCCAAAACCCCCCATCTGGAAAAATAGTACATTAGCAAAAGTTGATAGAAGTTATTTAAATGTCCAGCTGCTCGGCGTTTGAATATGCAACAGCCAATAACCAGATGACCAGATGTGGCTGTGGTTGCTGAGTTTGCTGTTTGACCCAAACTGTAACCACGGAAAATACCCGCCGCCTCGCCATCCCTGGACGGAAACGTACTGCAGCTCCACTCTTGGCTGTTGTCGCACCAACACTATATGACATCATCTATCAACATTCAGGATTATGATATATGTTTTTTTAAGTTAACCACACAGCTTTTCATCATCATCCCCTGTTGATTCGCCGAGTCTGAATCAGGACGACAACTTCTGGAAGTGATTCACTCCCTACTCTCTGTTTACCTTCCTCACTCGTACTATTATTATATTTCTCTGCTTCACTGAAAGGGAATCTACTGCCAAGGGTGTGGAGGTTACTCAACAAGGAACAGCATCACGACTGCCAAAGTGTTTTATCACCTCCCCGGTAACAGTTTAGACATGTCTGGCATACAGTGGACTGCTGGTCGTGTTCAACTTTTTAAACTCACACCTGTATCTCCGATATGGCTGGGGCATGTTTGCTTCACGTCTGAAACATTGAGTAAGACAGCCTGTCTTGTTCGAACTGGAAGAAATCGCAAGGCAGTCTTGGGAAGTGAAGCTGGTATCTGTCTGGCCTTGTGTTGGCACAAGATGCCGCAGAACCAGGCCAAGGTCTTGACTACTTCACAGCGTGGAAGTCGTAAACATGGATTGTTGGGGCAGCCAGCTTTTCCCTGTTAAAAGATTGACTTGGTGCTCCGCATTGGCAGGCTAAACACAAACTTTCCCCCAGTTAGCTATTTCTGTAACATCTCCATCCTGTGGTCAACACAAAAAGAGAGTGGTATTTCTATGTATGTTGCGTGGTTAATGCATGATCTCATTGCTTTATGTTGTGTGAAATGACACATATTTTTAAAGTTTCGGCCTCCACCTTTTGCCAGTGTTTCCAAAGACAGGAGATAAAAAGGTAGCCCTGAAATGTTATAATATGATGAAATGTGTGCTTCACAAAAAGACAAAATGAATTTACATAGAACGGAAATGTATGTAGCTAGGGCATGGACTTCAATTGTATATATTTCAGCATTTTTGTGAGGTTTGTGAAGAATTTGTCGCCGTGCCAAACACCCATACAGACTGCCATCCTATAGCCCTTCACCTACAGGGATGAAAACTTAATTTTCTCATCGCACTCAACTAGTTAAGTTTCCCCTGCGTGACTGAAAGGATTAGACGGTGGGTGAGTAGGACTTTAAACAGATATCTTACCATATGGCCCATTCTAAGGATGAGAAGTACTATTTCATGTCATGGTTTTATCATCGCACAACAGATCCCCCAATGCCCCCAGACTTTTCAAAACACCATGCTTTCGTCAGTTTGCTGGAAAACAGGGGGGACTCACAGAGGTAATTATAAGTGTCAGGTTTCAGGTTGGAAAGTCCATTTCTGGTGTTTTTTATGGAAAAGAAAGAAAGCAGCAGGAGGGTGTGGTGGCATCTTATGTGGTTTATCCACCTCAAGCCCTCCAGGCTCATGTGAGCGCAGCCCTTTCTCTATGATAATAAATTACGGTGGGAGGGGTCGAGATCACTGGTTCTAGTTTCCCTCTCTTCGTCTATTTATGCAGAGTTCAGCTGTGCTTTGTAAATTTTATGGGGTTTTTTTTTTTTAAATTTACTTTTCTAACAAGCCCACCTGTGAATTGTCAAGATCCTTGAGTTAAAAGTTTGTTTTCTTACCTGCTTTTAGTCTTCACGACGATTCTGATGCTACTACAAGTTCAATTCTAATATTGGATAAAGCACCACACAGGGCAGCAATTACAAAAGGAGTGCTTAGCATACCTGGCAACTTTACTATTAGCAACAAGTGGCTAACACACACAGGCAGCACAAAACAAATCATCGTAATGCCAGTTTAATCCAAACAGGAGCAGAGCTGTACCCATCTGCTGTGGCTAACCAGTTGGAGTTGGGGAACAGGGAGTAGATTACTGCTGATCAGGGGGATTAGGAGATGAAACGCGGTGTGTAGATGGGCTCTGTTTGCATGCAAATCGCTCGTACAACTCTTCGAACAACTCATTTGTTCACTGTAGGGATTACACTTAAAAGCCACCTCAACACAACCCAGCATCATTATAGTGTTAGAGAGATCCCTATCTGTTTAAGTCAGCTTTTCACTTCAACTTCTTAGAATAGATAGATCAATATATCAATATATATAAGTTCTAGAGCAAATTATCATTGTTATGCTCAAAATACTACCGTATTTTCCGGACTATAAGCCGCTACTTTTTTCCGACGCTTTGAACTTAAACACCGGTGTGGCTCATGTATCGGCGGCACGAAGCTCGTTGGCTTTTTACAAGCTAGCAAGCTCCGTGCCGCCGATACATTTAGCATTGTCACATCAGACCCGGTTCAATAGCGGCTTATAGACAGGTGCGCTCAATAGTCCGGAAAATACAGTCATTTCTTTACATATGAATGCAATCACAAGAAAGAGAAAGACATAAAGTAAAATAAAAAATCCTCCTAAAACCTTCATTTTCACTATTTTACTAGATTCGTGTGTGAAGCCAGGCTGTTGCACACTGTGGCAAAATGCAACATTGTATTAAATCTAATCATAAAAATAAACCATGATCATTTTGGCAGTGTGCAGTTTCCCCGAATATCACACGCCTTTTAACTTTAAAATAGAAGCAAAAATCAAGTTGTTTCAAAAGCTTAATTAGCCTAAGTATTTGTGTCATCGTGAAACTCAATTTGATCCTCAGTCAAGTGGAGTTACACTGCTGCCATCATTTCTGACGCTCTCGTGACAAGAGTAGGATTTCTTAACAGAGCATGACGATAAGTCACATATTGGGATTTGCTATATTTACTGTGTGCAAATAAGGAAGTATATTGTTGTCTGAAGGGACTCGGTATAGAGTTTGACAGCCATTTGTCTGTGGACATATTGCAAATACCAAATCTAAGAGGAGGCTAATTGTGTTCATGTTGTTTACTGTTCATGGTCCCTTCACATAAGCATGCTGACCTCATCAGATCCCTTGCTAATGTGATAAGGTGTCGGGGAGATTCGTCGCGACAAACACGATTCCCACAGTAAAAACACTGGATGCTGCTCATCACCCGCTAAACACAAGGTTGTCTGTCTTCACTTTGTCTACAGATCGCCAGAGGAGTTTCATAGCTCTCCGAAATCCGTCTCTCCCACACTCCCTGCATGGTTGGGAAAGAAATGTGTCTTCCATCTTATCAGCTACCGCACCCTCACCCTCCCTCAAAAGGAAGTTGCCTCCATGCGAGGCTCTCTCTTGATGTTATTTTCTGGGAATAGTTTGTCGTCTGCCAGATAGCAGGATAGATTATTTTCTGTCTTGGGTCACCATTTGCCTCGTGGAGAACTTACCGTGCAATTAGTTTTGTGACAAGTAGCACTTATTGTTGCCGTAAAGCCTGTCTGGAAAGGTTTCCCAAATTGATCAAATCAAACAGAGGCTCGGAGCTCGCGTGAAATCCTTTTAATTTGTGGCAGCAGACTCTTGCTCTTCACTCAGCAACACAAACTGAAAAAGGCTTTTCCTCCAGGCGTGTGGTTTTCAGAGTTTCAAAATATTCTCCTGTGCTTAGGTGTGCTCACCTGGCTGCAGTGAGCTCCCAGCCTCAGAGGGGTCAAAGGGCAAAAACAGACCTGAAGGGCAGAAGTGGGCTGTTCTGTGTCCTGTGAATTTGTGACCACAGTTATGGATGACTCAGCTCAGCACCGAGAATAGCCTCTAATGACTGCATGACGGATTTTATCTCCACATGAATGCATACACATTCTGTGTTTCCGTGCTGCAGTAGGTTAAAGTATACACTGTAATTATCTTCTTTGTTCAGCGTTTGAAACAACCGAACCATTTTGTACCGACAGGGAACATGCAACATATGAACACACGACTGCAGCTTTGGGCGGCTGCTGGAAACTCGACGATTCTCCAGAGATTTGACTAGTTAACTCAGAAAGACAAACACTGGTGCCTCCAGGAAATAGCCATATGCATGCATGTAAGTGACAAAAGCTTTCACCTTAAAACTAACCACAAGCTATGTAAATGGCAGCATCTTTTCTGGATGATATTTCTGCTTTTGGGTTGAGTGTACAGTGTGTGTGCTCTCTGCTCAGTAGACCTGTAATCTCGTCTCAACTCTGCAGCCGCTCACACCAGCTCTCCTACATCCTCACTGCCCTTGACACTTATGCATATGCAACATCCAATACTGAAAAATGCTCAATGCATGTGGAGGTCCAGACCCGGTATATACAGAGGGAATAATAAGCTCAAACCTCCCAGCACTGGTTTTTATATTTTTGAGAGCTGTAATAATGCAGTCCACAATAATACATTTTCCCAGCTGTGCGTAGGTTGTCTCTTTCTTTTGCTTTGCATTGTTAGACAACGAGGCCCATCTAACGCATACTCACAAATTATAATAATTGATTAATCACATATAACTGCCCCTTTTTTTTGCATGAGTGCAGAATTTACTCAAAATCTAATTTGAGTTAATAAGTGAAACAAAATTGGATCACACCTTTTTTTTTGTTCTTAGTATGATGAGTAGATGAGGTGCCATCTTCATACCATCTGAGACTAGATTCAGACCTAAAAAAAACCAAACAAAAAATTAACTCTCGTGTGGCGTGCTCCACCAAAAAACGAATTGTATCGGCAAGAAACCTTAACCAGCATTTGCCGCAACATAGTATAATGTCATCCTCCGGCAAGAGGCTGTGTTCTCCAATTTAATACTCGCATGCACAAATTCCTGGTGGATTACTTTGTAGCAAAGTGGTAGGTCTTGGGGGCACATGGACTGTGTGTGTAACGGCGCGAAGTGCACAAGGACCGAATGAAGTGTGATATAAATCAGCCTGTTTAATCATTGGTCTCGTTGCTTTGAAATTGTTGTGTCAATCACACTGATGCACGATGACAACTGCTCAGCGTATGGAAAGGCGCCTCTATAGCATTTGTGTCGTAATGCATTTCAAGAATGAAAAATGAAACGCTGCTTTTGCTCAAAATGAAAGTTCAGGCAGTGAAATACAGCGTGGGCGACAACAGGACCAGTCGGATGTTTGTAGGACAGGGTTGTTATGTATCAGCCTGCTTGTGCATGATATAGTTGAACACAGTACAAAGTTGTACTTAATGTAGTCATGCATTTCTCAGATCAGAAGGTGACAGTTTATCTGCTGCCTTCAGATGGCCTCGGGGATTTAATAACTGAAGCTTTTCAGAAAGTATAAACTAGCTCTGAGCTACGGGTACTGCAAGAATCACTTATGCTAATTTATAGCTCGACGCTTTAGCAACCATCCTGCTTTTTTTTTTAACAGATTTGGAAAAGTTATTTGACTATTTCTGTAACTTTTCAAAATTCACAGTTTTACAGTTACATCAGGTGTGTGGATGTAGGCAGGATTTGAATAAAGTGTATATAGATATAGACGAAGCAATCAGATCTCAAACATGAGGCTAATGCTGAAGTTCAAATAGGTGTGATACCCCTGATGGCCAGGAGATACTGGATGTCTCTAATGGGACCAGCACTGAACTGGAAGTCTCATACACACTGGGCAGTGTCCTCGTTTTCAAAGGTCAGACCTGTAGCCACAGTCCTCCCTTCATATCCAAATATGGTCACTTCTGGCTCCTAAAAAAAACATGGCGACGCCTAAATGCCAAACTCCTGGCGTCAATGGGTGCCGTGACGTTCATTGAATCTATATGTAGTCTATGGTTTATTATCTCATTCATGTAATACTTCAGAAGCCAATGAGACTACGCTCTCAAAACCATAAACAGCCATTAACAGGAGACAAACATCTAATTTCCCAAGTGATAAACCATGTAAAAAAGAAATCTAATGAAACAAGAGAAATCTACCATGACAACTAAGCTGTTAATAAACACTGCATCTCATCCATTATTTATGGCAAATTAAGTCCGAATAATGCTAGCTCATTTTGCTACAGGAAAGCCTCCGAATGAGCCGCCCGTGCTTTAACTACGAATAATAGTTGTTCTGAAAACAGTCGACGTGCTGATTGTAGAGATTTGCCAGAAATGTGGAGGCACAGTACTGCAGCAGAGAGAAAGAAAGAGCGCTGCCAGAATAAAAAAAAAATATTTTCTTTTTCTGGTACATGAGCTAAATTGCCCGCAGAAAACACCAATTGACACGACCAGTATTTGGAGTGTAATAATGGTGCTCTGTGACAGCGGATAATGAAGCTCAGAGTTCAGCTCGTGGGCTACCAAACTTTTATTTTGATTAGACAAAATTCATCTGGTCTCAATTTAAACTGACTGGGTATTTCTTCTCTCTTTCAAGTGAAGAGGGAGCGAGTGCCCCAACTGGAAACAAAGGAGGGGGAGGAGGGGGGAGGAGG
>OOFC01003715.1:24985-39976 GCA_900323345.1 Pseudochromis fuscus | reverse complement strand
AAAGTTTCTCACTCTTGTCAAGAGGTTGCTGGCTTTGCTCACTGACTTTTCCTCTAATTTTCTGAGGATAAAAAAAAAAAAAAAAAAAAAACCTTCCTCTCTCAAGTGAACTCAGGACTTTCTTTACTTCCCCCCCCTCCTGTCATGCTAGTCACTTTGGCAATTTGCTGTGTAGTCACGTTTTTCAAAGGGAAGCTCGAAAGAAGCGGAAATACATCAACTGAGGTCACACCTACGGTCAGACACACAGAGCTGTGGCCTTAACAGTCCTGTGCTGGGTTTATTTAAGTGTTGTTGTAGAGGTGAAGAGGGGAGCGGAGACACCATCTCAGAAGGAATGTGTAGTTAATGCCACGCTCATGGTCAAATTAGTCAGGCCTGCTGTGGGGAATCCTCCTGGGGTCAGCTCCACGGTAAAGCACAACCCACACTCACACTTCAGTATATCAACACTAAGTGGGCATTTCTATTCTTACACATTCATAAACTACACAAAAAAAACATTTAACCCTGTGAATGTTGCACTAATATGGATTTTTTTTTTAGATATACAGCAAGGTTCTTCACAACCTTAAAATAGACCATATTTGGATATGAAAGGAGTGAAGAGGCGGGCCTAACCTTTGAACCCCAGGACACTGGCCAATGTGTATGAACTAACCACGCCCCTAAATATGCCTCTTTTTTAAAGGCTAATATCTACTTATGGATTTATTATTATTATTATTATTATTATTATTATTATTACTATATTTTATTTTTTAGATGGACCACTCAGGAAAAAAAATGTCTTGACTGAGTATTTCATGATTTGAGTTTTTTTGGAGGCAGCATAGCCAGCCCCAGCTGCTTGGTCAATATCTATGTACAGCAGGGGTGGGTAATCCTGGTCCTGGAGGGCCGCTATCCTGCATGTTTTAGATGTTTCCTCTTTCAACACACCTGAATCAAATGACCAGCTCATCATCCAACTCTGCAGAAGCCTGAAAATGATCCTGATCATTTAATTCAGGTGTGTTGGAAGAGGAACACATCTAAAACATGCAGGATAGTGGCCCTCCAGGACCAGGATTGACCACCCCTGATGTACAGCCTATGCTCCCAGCCAACAAATACTCCACCACATGAACCTGTTTCTGCATTTCATTATTTGTGCAGATTAATGACACAAAATACAGCATGGTAGAGTTTGTTACCTTCGGACAGTGAAGCTGATCACCACATGGTTCAAGCTTCGACTCATACAGAAAGACGTGTACTGTTGCTTTAACACAAATTAAAAATGTAAGCGCTTTTTTTTGCTTTTATATTATGAAGATATGGTTCAAGATGAGGAATCTGTTTTCATTTGTCCTGTCCACACATCACATTACACACACACACACACACACACACACAATACCCTTCTCTTTTGACCTTCTCTATACAAAACTCTGATCTGCTTTCCCTGTGTGTGTACAGCTGACAGCTCTTGCTCACAGTGATTATCTGTCCTTAACCACCTTCTCAATCCCTCTTACTATGAAATGATCCCCTCAATCACCCCAGTACACACACACACACACACAATGCAACCACAGTTACACATACCCACATTTAAGATACACACACCTGTCTTATCCTTGTTTATATTAATCTAATCCTCCCTCTCTGTGGGTTTAATACAATTTCAAGAATCAATACTTATTTATTAGAATTTCTAGATCCTGCGTCGATGTACGTGTGTGTGTGTGTGTACCCATGTGTGTCTATTTTTATAACATTGTACACCCTCTATTGCCCTGTGTCACTGTTTCTCCCTGCTTGCTTCACGCTGGGAGAATGTGTGGGATAGCCGCTGGGATATTTGCAGCTTTAATCGATGCAATGTCAGAAAAACCTGCTCGTAACACCACAGGCTGAGCCACTATGTTTTCACAGACCACGGCGAGCCACACGCCATCAATTGCTGTCCACACTGGGCCCGGCCTAATTCATAAGCTGATGACAGGACAGTGGATCAACACTGTCACTGTCATCTGAGAATTTTATGAGTCATGGGCCGGGGAATGAACAGTTTGGAGATCATAGGCATGAGCTTTGTGCTGTCCTGGTATGTTCACTCCTCTGATGTGGCTGAGGATTAAGAGCATGATTTCATTGATGAGGTGGAGGTAAATAGATTTGTGCAATGTCATATTAAAATAACAAAGCACATATGAACATAACTGGAAGATAGGCCTATTTGTAGCTTAACCTGGGGCATGATGAGTCTAATTAACTTCTGATACACTTTAAACTTCAACCTCTTAAGTGCTGACATTGCTCACAAGAGTGCAAAATAAAAAAAATTAAATTAATAATGGAAGAAACAACAACACAATTTAGCTAAAAGCCATTGATAAACCAACTATGATGACTATCCAGCACCAGAAGAGACAATGAGCTGGAGAACATACAGGAGACCTAAGCAGCTAAAACAAATGCTGCATTCACAGAAACAGAGCTGAAAACAGTCCATTCTGGATACACAAATAAGTAAGAACATTTGATTTCTCCAAAAATTTGGCATAACTCAAAATTGCTTTGTTGTACCACATAAATTTTAGTTGTGTTTGTGTTTTGGCATTTGCTCCTTTATATGAAAGACCCTGTTTACACTTGGTTTTAAGATGCAACTCAGGTGATCAGATCACAAGCAGACAAGTGTAAACGACCACCAAGGACACTGCGATCCAATCACTCAAACCATATGTGGAAGTGGTCAGGGACACATATCTTTTGTAGTGTAAATGCTAATGCATCCTGATGCATCCCTGACAAGGACATAACAGGAAATATACCATCATTGCAGGACCGAAAGCCATTCTTGCATTTGGTCTCTTTGCAACTTTGTCCTATCAACCAAAAAAAGTTGGAATACATGTACATAATGTTGAATCATTTTGCCTTCTCCTCTCTTTTAGCTCATGGTGCTGTTTCCCTTCCATGGCAAGTATAATTCTTTCAGTAAACAAAATCAAAACTCCATGAATCTATAGCTGAATGCAGGTCAACAGGTTTGGATGTGTCCATTATGGATTTTGACTGAAGCTTCGATTCCACCAAGTGTCAATTTTCTGTTCATATTGTTGTGTCCATATCATGAAAGAAAACACAAGAAAAGTATTTGAGGGCTCAAAAATCCCATGTTTGTGATAACATTAACTTGTGTCAGCCTTTATGTCAGCAGAGGAGGATGGATTCATGCTGCCTGTGAACAAGGGCTAAATTAGATTAAGGCTAAAACAGGACTAGATGTGGTATTAAAAAACTTGTAGTGTGCATCCATCCTTGGTCGGGAGGGTTTATGCACCTGCCCAACTTCATTTACAGGTGTCGACTGATTCTCTCATTGGTCGGTCACAGGGACTGACCAAGTGACCTTAACCTTCCGCACCCCGGTGCCACATACACACCCACACACACACACACACATACACACACACACACACGCTCCTACCCCCAGGGGATGGTGGGGCTGGTTCAGACTGGGACACAAAGACGAGCATTATTCTTCTATATCCCTCACACCAAACCACTGAGACTGTGGAGAGGGAGGAGCAATTTTTCATAACACTTTGTCATAATATTTTTTTTCTATGTTTTGCAAAACCATTTTAGGGAAACACATGAGCTCATATGTGATATAAAATGTCATATTCTGGCAGAGTTTAATAGAGGCATAACGGTACAGTCTATTATTAATTTTAAGTGTGTGTAAAGAGTCACATGATGCATCGCTGAACATCTTTGGGGAAGTTTGGATTCAGGGGTCTGCCTCAGTGGAGGTGAAAGAGTTTAAAACAATGGATCAATCTGTGTTATGTCTCACTGTCCTGGTCCTGAGTTAGTACAGGGCAAACAGGGAAGTATTCCCATAAAGAAGGAGTCCACACTGTGTTTGCATTGCTTTCCTCGGCACAGTGACTGATGGAGGACCAGAAGCCACAAGGAGGAAAAGCACTGGACTTGTGCATACTGTTCCACCTAAACATCAACACACTAGTTAGACAAATGAGGATTCACCCCCCCCTCGGTCCACTGCTCAGCTCTGTTCTCCAGAGACTGCAGTTCACTAAACGTGGAGGTAAAGTCTCCACATGTAACAAAATGTATCAGCAGAATGTCTAAACCTGTTTGTTCTTCATCTGCCTGCTAAATTTATGCTGATGAATGTAACAGTGACTGTCAGTGTATTTTTATTGTATTGATGTGAAACCGTATGAGGGCAAAATAAGCTGTCAATATTCACCTGGTGCTGTTTTTAAAGATACCTAATTGCACAGGCAACCTTGCTCTTGAATCATCCACTATAACTTTAAAAAGAAGAAGAATGAACACAACGTTTCCACCATAACTTGCTGATGCCCACATTTGTCTGTCCACAATATGTGCCTCAAGCTTTTATGGAGCTAACTCCCTCTAGAGGTAATATGAAGAGATGCTGCTTCTCTGTGGCATTTTGTCCCCTCCACACTCAACCATCCCTGTCACTCATATTAAATATATATATCACAACCATCTTCTACTATTCCCCACGTCTAAGCTGCTCAGTGCATCAATTAATACCTTCTGATACACTATAGATTTCATTTTGTTCATCAGTCTCAAATATCATAATTGAGAATAAAGGTAACACAAACTTAAAACTTTCTCTGTAGCTGGACTGAAGAGATTTAAAGGCAAACAAATACATCTTGATTACCACCTGCTGTCATGCTGTGGAGCTTTTCTGTTTCTTTTTTAACTTTGATACAATTTAGCTACTGGAAGTGGATCCAGAGTGGGTCTAAACACATCTTCAGGGACTTTATTGATTGCTGCGTAATTGTATCCTCAGAAGAAAGGAAACAAATTGACAATACTTTCTGTTAAACCATGAAAAAACAAATGTTGTTAGTCTGAAAAGGAAGGGTGTTAAGGGGAAATTATTTTTGATCACATCACTTTTCTATTCAGTTCATGTTAAACGTTGAGCATTGAAAATGTCGCTGTAAAAGGTAAAAGGAAAAATCCAAACGGGAATCACATAAGCTACAGTACACATTTGTAAACCCTTGCTGAAATCTCTCTCTCTCTCTCTCTCTCTCTCTCTCTCTCTCTCTCTCTCTCTCTCTCTCTGACGCGGGGGGCATGCCCTCTAAATAAACTTTGGAGCTCATAGGGGGAGAAAAAGAGAGAGAGACAGCACAGGGCTGAAGTCATCAGCGGGCCGGCGGGAGGGGAGTGAATGGTTCCTGCACGCAAAGCAGAAAGCGCTGAAACTGCGGAGATTTACTTTGGTTCAGTTGCAGCTCAGACGCAGCGAACAGGAGGAGGTGTGCGTTTGACAGCGAGACCCACGAAACATTCAACTGAGAACTTGAATTTGTGATTACTGGTGTTGATCCTGCGGTGGCTTTTACTTTTTGCGCTTCAGCTGATGCTGAGATGAAGCCGAGACCCTCAGCGCGCCTGGCACGTTAGCTTATCCACGCACACCGGGACGCACGGCGCATCTCTACTGACAGAGACGGGGAGAGGGGAGGGAAAGGTCAATTTGGAGTTCCTCAAATTGATTTAACATCTCAGACTTCTTGAGAGGGACGTTAATCCTTAAATAATAATTCTACTCATCTGTTTTTTGGCCCACACTGATGTTTAATTCTGCTTTCCTCCTGTGCGCAACGGATGACAGTCAAGCTTTTTGGTGTGTTTTGTTTTTTGGAGGGAATGTTCTTTATTACAGCAAGGATAACGGACATCTGACTCGGTCTGGCTTTCTTGGCACATATGTGGATCCTACTCAGGATGTTAGAATGTAAGCGGCCCAGGCACCATTGGGCCAGCGTAAACTACCATCACCACATATCACCACATAGCTGGGGGTCCTGCTCTGTCTAGGAATTATCTCCTCTCCAGCTTCTGCCTCCGTCTGGGGGAAGAAAACGGAATCTTATTCTAGAAGTGTTTTGGTGAACATTGACATTGGCTTTACGAGTCTCATCTCTGGGCTACTATGCAATTACAACTGATCTCCTTTGTTTTGATCATCTTGCACTGCATGGATTACACTGGTTGTCAGCAGCACAGCAGCTCCAGGCACCGGCAACATAAACGTGAGTAAAGTGAAGCGCGGCATGCTGCCTGGTATTTGCTACACAAAGTCACACTCACAATTATTATATAGTCTTTTCTCATTTTAATGTATTTTTCATGTCACTTTCATTGTTAACAGCAGATGTTGTCCTGTTTTTCCTTCAAAGGTGTGAGGTCCCAACAAAACCGAGCTTCCAATATTGCGCTTTTATTTTCTAAAGTAAACAAAAACAAAACAAAAAACAAAGACTGGCACATTAATTGAACAGTGGACCAAATAGGAAGGCTGGTACATCACTAAACAAAACTTTAGGCGCTCAAACACTTTGGCATCAACCTTCCATTGCCGTCATTGAGACTAGAAATGAGCAAATCTATTAATTAGTTCTCTTTCAGTTATGTGACTTAAAACAAAATTGCTGTTATGAGGAACTAAATTTGAAGGAGCATTTGAAGCAAAATTGAAGAGAAGACTATTACAAACTCTGTTCTAAATTATTGTCAACTTCCACATTGAAGGTTTACGCACTACAGAATTTTAATGTGCCAGTTTCATATGCGTATGACCCTGTGCCTATCAGCGCATTAATTGTGTAGTCCACTGAAATCTTCAGTGACGTAAGCATCAATAGTGGATTTTTGTTGCGTTTCCTTTGAACCTGAATCAGAATAATTAATGTTGCCTCACCTGAAGCCTGCACCGCTGCTCTGTGCCAGTCAGTCTCCTGGTTCCCGTCGCTCTCTAGCGGTCAGCGCAGCAGACTTCAGGCGCGGAGTGTGCGCAGAGCTGAGCAGTGTTCACGTGAATAATGAGGCTCTAGTTCCCCTTGTTTGGTGATGAATGGTGCTGAATTTATTTCTTCACAATGTAATATTTTTGAATTTATGGAGGGGAAATTGTCATATCCTGATGAATGCCAGGGCTAAACTCAGATTCAAAATTTGAAATCATCTCCTGTCTTGGTTTGTAAAAATCCAAGGTAATGCAAATGTGACAGAAGGCTTTACCAAACACCAGAGTTGTTCCATACTTGGTCAGTCTGTATTTTATCTCTCATATATCTCTCCGGGATCCAACATTATGTCTCATCTCTTGGGCCAAAAGCTTTTTTTCCATTACACTGTGAAATAAGTATCAATAAAGTATATTTCCCTGTTCTTCCTACGCACACTTTATCACTGAGGGTCTCCAGATGTGCTCTGTGACTAACTCTGCTAGAGAAGAGAAGTGATAACTGGAATATTCCATGTATCACTTGCCAGCGTGGCTGAAAACTGTCTGTGATCTACAATAATAGACCTTCAGAGTGATGTTTTTATCCCTGCCACCTGGGATTCAAACTTCTCACTGTATCCCTGCCTCTTTCTGTTTGATCGCAGAGCACTCTGGACCAGAAAGTGAAGATTATTGCTGCCCAATTTACCTCCTGCATGTACTGAGTTGATTATCCTCACTTAAATTTGGTGTGTTCTGTGCAAATGTAGGCTTTAAAAAGTAGACATTGTAGTCTCCGTTATACCCTGAACTGCATCAGTACAGATTCTCACTTTCAATGTTTATTTCTCTCTAAACAATATTAAAGAGCCTCTCAACACAGTGTGAGAGAGGTGAAAGCAGGAAGGTCTACTGAGAGCGCTGTGGCACTCAGCTTTCTTAAATTGTGGCCAAACAACAAAGACAGCTTATACAAACTGTTTTTTTGTGAAACTTTAGATTTCTAAGTTGGTATCACTTTGCTTCAGTGTGAGATGATACACTGAAATATGCTTTTTCAACTGAAAATTACCATTAAAGTATGTCCACAAGTCTAAAGGCTGGCACGCAAGATTTAGAGGATTACTTCACTTTTTTTTTCGTAGAGTGAGGAGTAGTCTTCTGCTTTCTAGGCTGACTCAGTAATAATTAATTGATGGGTTCATCTCAGAATCCAAACTTCCTCTGAGGATGCAGATATCTAACACTTCCTGAGATATCAGGGAGGATGGAGGGATTAGTTGGTGAAGGGGTGAATGAGTACAGATTTTAGAGGGAAAGAAGGGGGTAAGAGTGAGTAGGGAGTCAATGACCACTCAGTTAACAGGTCAAAATTACCATGCAGAGACAGAACCTAAGCTCTGAGCTTCCTGTCTGTGATGAAGCATCCAGGAATGAAGGCCTGGGTGCTAACAGTGGAGATTACATATGTGTTACAGAGTGTATAGCTATAAAAAAAACATTATGGCTTCATGAGAGATTAAAATAGATGGATGTAGCTGTTCATTTAAGGCTAAGAATAGAGTGTGTGCATCATAAACACTTTAGACATTTTTTTTATACTCTATTTTCTTTCTTTTTACTTTTGTTCTATGTTTTCCATGAACCATTCTTGTTTTGCGTGTGTGAATATGTTTATTTCATATGTGACTTTGTCGGTATGTTACGCAAGATACCACTGTCCAACTGAGGTTTCGTGGGTGCGAGTGCAAGGGCAAGGCCAAATTCCTGCGTCTTAAGGCTTCTATGAATCAGGGCAGCTTGGCAGGAACACATGTGGGCAAATGGACAGCAGTTGTAAAGATAGTCAAGATATTTCAAACAAAGTATCCATGATCTATGGTAAACTGGCAGCTAAACCCTGAACTGAAAAAGATGGTCAGCGTAAGCCCAGTGGCATGAAATGCCAAGGTTGGAAAGGAAAACCAATTCCTTGAGTGCTTATAGGGGTTGTTTTTAGTTTTCCCTCCATATGTGAGTGAGCTGAAGACAACACCTGTGGGGAACACCAATGCAGTATGAACAAATATACCTATTCTGTCACAGGTGTAACTCCTTGTGTGGATGTCAATGGGTTGTCCTTTGTTGGTTTTCTCAAACTCCATACACCCCTTTCTGGATTTAACTAAAGCTTGGTATATTTTACCAGAAGTGTGGAAAACCAATTTCCTCGTTAAGAAAATTCATATTTGAACAACCCAACAGTGTCCTCTGTGTGTAATCAGATACTATAGAGAATATAATAGACAGGATCTTAATGTACGATGTATTGAAGTGTACGACCTATGTTTAAATCCCTGGAAGACAAAGTCTGGTGAATCATCTCTAAATGGTGGGAGATGAAGACCCGACTGTTAAATATAGTAACATAAACTAAACACTGCAGTTTTGTAAACATGGAATAAATTGCTGTTCTTGGCACTGGGGTCAGTTAACATGGTCTGGTGATAAACGTTTTGTCTTATACGATTCTCTAATGTTGTAACACAAGTGTACGATTCATTCATAATACAGCGTCATGATCTGGACTCTTCTCCTTATTTTATTTTTAAAGCACTGGCAGGTTTTAATTGATTTGTTGAAACTGGTACTGTCATACAAACATAGAGTAAATCTTTACTGTATTACCTGTCACCTGATGGACTGATCTATGAGATCAAATAAACACTGAACTGATACATACATCGTGCAGTACATCAAAGGCTTTGTATAAGGCTAAAGTACTGGTGTTGGTGTGATGGGTCGTAGACACTGTATCCTCAAAGGTGCCATAAAACTAAGTTAAATTATCCATTTGGTTGACATCTGAATCTTAAATTCAAGAGGCCTCATAACCATTTTTTTGCTCTGTGTTTAATGTAAACTTTAGAGACAACTGGAAAAAAAAATCATTCATACTATTGTATATAGGAAGATCCATTTTATACTGGAGGTTTTAGCATGCTTCTCTGTTCTTTAGTAAAATGAAACAGCAGAAAGAAGAAATAAGTGATATAGATTCTACTTTGGAAAGAAAGAGACAGAAAAAGTAAGAAATGCAACTGACAGACTATGGATTTGCACCTGATAAACATCAGAATCTCTCCAGCATTTCTCAACAAATTCTCCATTAATATAAATACTTCTCCCTCCTCCTGTCAACAGAAAACTCTGGTGTGAGCTCAGGGTGCCAGCAGGGTGGCTGTCTGACCTGCTCTGACTACAATGGCTGTCTGTCCTGCAAGCCGCGCTTCTTCATGCATTTGGAGAGGATTGGGATGAAGCAGATTGGGGTGTGCATGACTTCCTGCCCTCCAGGATTTTATGGCACACGCTCCCCAGAGAGAAACACCTGTACAAGTGAGTAACAAGGAGACTGGTTTTGTATAGAAGAATAAAAACATGGCAATGAAAATCTTCTGCTTCTTTGAAGTAATAATCATAGCAAACACACACATAAAACTATGTTAAACTTGAGCTGATATTGATCTTTTAACAGTGGTGTTCACTTACATGTGACAAGCGTTAGCACATTGTTGGCTTCACATACACAATTCATACAGTTTTGAAACCAGCTTGAGAAATACGTACACATACTCAAATATTGCAATTGAAAAACTTGATACTGTATACTCTGGTAAATGTGTTTCTTTTTACTTAAAATCATTTATCACAAGCCTTCCTGTAAAACATCAATCTGCCGGCAGTGGCCCATATTGTATCCACGGCCAGACATGCACACACACACACACACACACACACACACACACTGACACCCTGTATATTTAACGCGCAGGACACACACGATAACTTGTGCGGTTTAAATAAACGCTGGCGGTGGGTCTGTGTTTTTCTGTCAGAGTGCAGGTCGGAGTGCGACTCCTGCTTCAACAAGAACTTCTGCACGCGCTGCCGAGCAGGATTCTACCTTCACCTGGGCAAGTGCCAGGAGAACTGCCCCGAGGGCCTCGTCCGCAGCGACACACAGAGGGAGTGTGTTCCCAGTGAGTGGTCTGAGTTCACATTAATTATGGGATGGGAATAAAACACAGCGATTTGCCCTTTGAGCAGCTCTACCGACGTTGCATAACTGTAACACACCACACATTAAACTCAGATACATAACTATGAATTTGTATTTGCAGTGTGTCCTACAGAGTGTGAGTCGTGTGCGAACAGCGACACATGTACGCGGTGCCGACCCGGCCTATACCAGCTCAATGGGCGGTGCCACCATGTCTGTCCAGAGGACTATGAGCCCAGTGACAAACTCATGGAGTGCACACCACAAGGTCAGTCCAGTGTGTGTGTGTGGATGTGTCATAAAAAATGACAAATGCCAGAGATGATTGTCATGTTTGGTAGGCGTGCCACATTTTGGTGTCATGATGGAGAACAGCTTCATCTGGGGAAAAGGCTGGAAGTAGAAAAGTAGAAAACATTTTTAATTCTCACTTCTTCATATTTCCCCTCTCAGTGCACTGCGAGGTGGGTGAATGGAGCGAATGGAGCCCCTGCTCTAGATCTGGAAGAACCTGTGGCTTCAAGCGGGGTCAGGAGACCCGCACAAGGCAGGTCCTGCAGTACCCCTCTCCCTTTGGCAAACCCTGCCCCGAGATCTCCGAGATCAAAGAGTGTCTGGTGAAGAGGAGGAAATGTCCAGGTAAAGAAAAAGCTATACTGTAGCAGGCGTTTCTGGTACTGTGAGCCATATCCCAACCTTTTCTCTGACTGAGAATATTAACGTAAAATGTAAATAACAGAATTATCAAGATAGTAGCATACTGTACATTGTCAGGGGTAATTACTGCTGATCCATCCCGCTCACGGCCAACACTGTATTTGTGACACATGGCACGATTTCAGCTCTCTATAAATTCCAGACCATGCTGCTTCAGCTTGTACAACCAAAGCTAGCTGTTCTTCCGCTCAGGACTATGACTGTTTACTCAGAGGACTGTCATTGTGGCGAGAGTGAGGACAGTGGGGGGAACACACATGTGTGATGTTGCAATGGGATTGTTGTGTGTTTTCCCGCGAGACCTCTTTGGATTTTTAAACAGTAAAACCACTTTCTCTGCTTCTAGTAAACAGGCATGATCATTTCTAATGAACAGAGTGAAAACTGCTTTCCAGGCGGGCTTGTCTCTTTATAAAGCTTAATGCTGCGGTGCATTTACGATCGAATTGTGTCATGTGTGTACTGCTTGTGTGTGGTTACTGAGGTGGTTGGCAGCTACGGCTGGTTGTTTTTTCGCCTGGGTTCTGTAGTGTTAAATGACAGATCGCAGACAGGCTTGGAGGCTGAGATCCAGCCCCCTGGGGCCTCACACTTACAGAACAAACAGTGTGTGTGTGTGTGTGTGTGTGTGTGTGTGTGTGTGTGTGTGTGATGCAGCAAAAAAGCAGTTGACTCTGGAGCAGAAACAGCCAGCTCAACATCAACATCCTCCCCCTGGGAGGCACGCGGCGACCAGGGGATCAGTATTGGTTTATCCCCACAGCTGCCAATACACACACTTACGCACACACAATAACTCTCTCACACACCGCATGCACACCAACACATGCACACACAATTCCAGATACAGATACAGCCTCTCCATTTCAAACAAGTCAGACAAATGCGCAAATTCACACTTGCACACCAAACACACATATGTGCATGCAGATACACACACACACACACATACCAGCTTAGTCTCACTAAAATAACTACACAGCCATCGCTCGTGGTGGTAATTTGTGAAGAGAGTCAACCGGGTTGACGTGATTTGTAAGGCAGACTGTGAAATGTGCCCTCTGTCACCCTGGCTCTCTCTCTCTCACTCACTTTCTATCTGTATCTCTTTACTGATCCGTTCCCCCATCCTCATCCCCTACACATGCACACACACATACACACTCCCTACTGCACCAAAGAAAACATAGACCCCCATATAAGCTCCCTGTTGGCGCTCCCAGTCAGTCGGGTTGGGCCCGAGACTTTAGTGTAGAGTCGACAGCTCTGTTGATCTAGCCAGAGCCTGGTGAAAGGGGAACAGGGAGAAGGGAAGTGAATAGGAAGGGAGGGAGAGAGGAAGGATGGAAAGAAAGAAAGAAAGAAAGAAAGAAAGAAAGAAAGAAAGAAAGAAAGAAAGAAAGAAGGAAAGAAGTGTGCAGGCACAGTACAGACTCTACTTATCAACTTTACCCTTTCGTGTGATTACCCAGTTGCCCCAGCTCTGAGAGAATCCCCGGTGAATGGGAGCTAATTATCTGCCTCGGCGCATCCTCTCCTCACTGTTTACGTTCTGCACACGCTAGGGGGTCAGTGGTCCGACCTCAGAGAGCCCCCCGTAATCCTCCAGCAGCCCTCCGACACTGATACATCCTTCTCCTTGTCCTCTTCCTTTCCTCCTCTTTTGCACTTTCTCCATTTGCCTTCTCCTCCCCTCCTGTCCTGCCTCTCCTCTCCTCTCCTTACTGCCCTGTTTTACTTTTCCTCAAAGTCTGCTTATTCCTTTGCTCAGTTATTGCTCTTTCATCTGCTTGTGTTTTTCTCTTGATGATTTCTCTTCATCCTCCAGACATGTAATAGCTAGATTTTGCACCCAACTCCACACATTTTTAATTCCCTTCATTATTAATCAAAACTCTTTTCCAAAGTTCTGTGGTGTTTTTCCTCCCAACCAATCCTCTCCACTCTCCTGACTATATTAAAGGCAAAAAGTGATTTCAAACCGCACCATGACCTCTCACTCTCAGAATTAAATTATAACCATGTGTCCTTAAAAAGACGTGAGTGAATCCATGCTCAATTTGAGTTTGAACCAGCTGGTGATTTTCTCAGATTAGTGTTAGGATTGGAAGCTGAGTGAAAACAGTAGTCCTACCTTGAAAAAAATAAAAATTGGTCCATCAGCACCACAGACTGTGTAAAATCTGGAAATAACCAACAGGTCTCAAAAATGAGGCCAATGTAGCGGTGCAAAAAAGTGCAATACCACCAATAGCCACTAGACACTGGCTCCAAAAAGTTTGGCTCCAATTGACTTCAATTCAAAAATCAGGAAATTCTCAGTCAATAATTTTTTTCAACAAGTCTGTCATTGGTTAAAGTTTTCTTCTTAATAGTGATCTGGTGGTCCATCTGAAAAAATATAAATCATTATTAAGTTGATATTAGGCTTGATTGACAGGTCTGTTCTCCAGTGCTTTACGGGAGGTTTGGAGGCTCACATACACATTGGGCAGGGTCCTCTGGTTCAGGGGTTTGACCCGTCTCCTCACACCTTCCTTCAAATCCAAATATGGACACGTCTGGCTCCATAAAAACAACATGGCAATGTCCAAATTCTAAACTCCTGGTTTCATAATTTGACTCCACAAACCAACAGGTGACGTCATGTTAGCCCCGTCCATTTTCTATATACAGTCCGAGGTCAGCACCTTTGAAGGTCACAAATGAACATTTTAAATACATTTCGATGAATCTGGAAGAAAAGCACATAAAAAGTAATGGTCTGGAGAGTTACATGTGTAGACAGTTTGGGATGGATGTAGCTAATCTTCACTTGGCTCAAAATATACAATGATGCAAAAAAAGAGCATGTTATTGATCATCTGATTCGCTCATCAATAAAGTAAATAAACATATTTCCCAAAATATCAACTATTCTTGTAAAGATTGAGCTAAGTCACCCGCTCTTCAAACCCCTTTTTAAAATTACAGCTTCCAGTTGGTCCTGATTAACCTCATAAACAATGTTTTAAATTACAGATATCACGTCAGAGACGTTGTAAAACTGTGGGCAGCATGCAGACATATTAAGGCTTAGAAAAACTTGGCTCCGTTCCTGCATTATCCACAGTTAGATTGCAAATGTTTACACATGCATCCTCATTCACCGCCTTCCCTCTCAAGTAAATGCTGGCAAATCTGTCCTTTGATCGACCTGCAGTTCACCTCTCTATCTCTGTAGTCAGAGAGGCCGGGTGCCCTCTGCAAACCTTAGCCCCCTTTAACTCCCACACACACACAGACACTCACACATGCCTATTACACACAGGGAAACATATAGTTTAGCAGGCTAGCACCAACCAGTCAGTAAAAGGGGGGGGGGGATTGTTACACACACACACACACACACACACACACACACACACAAACCCCCCCC
>OOFC01003715.1:5883-18716 GCA_900323345.1 Pseudochromis fuscus | reverse complement strand
CCCCGGGTGTGTGGGCGATATCATACAGAGAGAGTTGACTCACCAGGGGGCTATTCTTGAGCAGCAGAGATAGCGGCTGGCCTATGCCGCCTGAAGCCCCGAGCACCGCCACCTTGGCATTGTTCTGCGACGAGGTGGACAAGCTCCGGGCGAGGCTGACTGTGGGTCTCACGGCACGGGAAAACATCTTCTCTTTGTTACTTCTTTTCTTAATTTAAGGGAAAACAAAAATACCTCTGGAGCCCCTCTCCTCTGTGACACCAACGTCCTCTAGCCACGAGCGAACAGGAAGACTCCCGTAACAGTCATGCGTAGAAGATAGAGGTCGTGTGATTTTGCGTCAGATTGCGTCATTACGTAACGGCATACGTCGTCGTCTTTATCTCAGCTTCTTTTTCGGAGGAAAACAAAGCCAGTTAACATTGGAAGTCGCTAAATTAGCATAGGAAAAGATAGTACCGTCACACGAACTGGACTAGTAAACCAGATCAGCATATTCAGATCCAAGGGGTACGGTACGTATACAGTCGTTACGTTGTTTGTGTCGCGAAGAAATGCATCTCCTTTACTGTTTATGTCGCGCTGCTAAAATAAGCTAGCGTCGTCAAATGAACTCCGTCTATTTGCTGGAGTCAGAGTGCTGCCCCTCAGCCTAGCCAGCACTAGCTAACTACAACAGGTTTTATTGTTAGGAAAATTGAGAAATCCCCCTGTAACATTATACTTTCGCCCATATTTGTTACAGCAAAAACAAATGCCTCGCTCGTGAGTAGCTGCTGTGTATTTACCGTTAGCTAAACAAGTTTTTCTACAGACTGTCACCAGTTAGTATGAGCGTTACGTTACATCGTTAGCTGTTGATTTTACTTAAATAACGTTAGCTGTGTTCATTCTCTTGCTCTATTGTGGTAAATGCATCGGGCTTGTGTTAGCAAAACTTGGAACAGTTCGCTGACACAGTTCACTGATTGTAGTGAGACAATAAACAGAGC
Source organism: Pseudochromis fuscus (assembly GCA_900323345.1). Taxonomy (NCBI): domain Eukaryota; kingdom Metazoa; phylum Chordata; class Actinopteri; family Pseudochromidae; genus Pseudochromis; species Pseudochromis fuscus. The sequence continues at coordinate 17,724 of OOFC01003715.1, read as the reverse complement.
AGCCCTTTGTTCCACACACACAGTAACATCTTACATTTCACTCTTAACCAAGTGAATTAACGCTTAACTTATAACTAATACGCTTTAAAGACAGACTTAAACGTGAACGGGTGTTTGTCATAAAATGTATACGTAATTAATAGGTAGATAATATTATACATTACACTTGTTCTTATTTTTAGGATAGACTGAAAGATAATACGTTCTCACCGACTTCTCTTTTTCTTTCAGCAGTGGCAGGTTTGAAGGTCAAACAGCTCTCCTAATGATACATCAGCATTAAGGCTACTTTGAGTAAGTATCAAATGTCATGTGTCTGACATCTGTGACAGGACAGGTGACACATATATGAAAGTCTCCATATCATTTGTATTACCTTTGTTAGACTGTTAAATGCATCCACAATAGACAAAAGCTCTTTAATTCATTACAAGTACACATCTTATTCAAATAGAAGTAGTAGTCATAAAAGGTAATTACAACAAAGCTCCTAATTTTGTATGATTTTTTTTATTTTTTATTTTTTTAAACGATTGTTAGTCAGAAACATAACCCACATGCCTGCAATAACCATCTCTTTATAATTGCCCTTTTTTCCTCAGTACATCTTAAGGATGGCTAGTTGTGGAGAGGTAGACCACTCTGTTAGCTCGCTTCCATCCAGTAAGAAAGGCAGCAATAGCGGTGGTGGAAGTGGGAACAGTGCAGAATCATCGTGCTCTGGCTCCAGCAACTCATCCCCAGCCCTGTCTGTACCAGAGTGTGCCATCTGTCTTCAGAGCTGCGTCCACCCCGTCCAACTGCCATGCCATCATGTCTTCTGTTTCCTGTGTGTGAAGGGAGCGTCCTGGCAGAGCAAGAGATGTGCTCTCTGCAGACAGGAAGTACCGGACGACTTCCTGGAAAGGCCTACGCTTCTCTCTCCGGAGGAGCTGAAAGCATCAGCCGGGGGTCGGGGTGGGGCAGCAAGCGATCACGCATGGTATTATGAGGGCCGTAATGGGTGGTGGCAATATGATGAGCGAACCAGCCGTGAGCTGGAGGACGCTTTCTCCAAGGGCAAGAAGACAGCCGAAATGCTAATTGCTGGGTTTTTGTATGTAGCTGACTTGGAGAACATGGTGCAGTACAGGCGCAATGAGCATGGTCGTAGACGCAAGATGAAGAGAGACGTTTTGGATATTCCCAAGAAGGGAGTGGCAGGACTGCGTTTGGACGCTGAGGGTGTTACTGGGGCCGTGGGGGCAGCAAGTCGAGAAAACTCTGCCGATGGGGCTGACACCACAGTAGCTGGTTTACAGCAACAGGTCACAGGCACCTCTTCCACTGTCACAGCCCCTTCAGCTACTGCCAGGCCTCCCACTTCCCTCGGGGGTCGGCCCGGCCCCAGCACTAGCCCCTCTCTAGAGGATGCTCTCTCCCAGCTGCAAATCAGCCCAAGGCCCACACCTTCTCACGAGCGGGCTGAGGCTGTGGAGGGAGAGGAAGAAGATGAGGAGGAGGAGGCCTCACCCTCCAGGTCCTCTGACCCTCACACTTCCGTGGACGAGTCTGGCTCCGGAGACTGGAGTGATGATGAGGAAGAGGAGGATGAAGAACAGGAAGGGGGAGATGAAGAGCGCGTGGAGCCGTGGGAGGGTAGGCCGCGAAGGCAAAGACTGAATCCAGAGGACAGAGCCCCTCCTCGTGCAGAGTCCGCCTCTCCCTCTTCCTCGTCCAGTAGCAGTGGAAGGTCCAGAATGCCTGATGGCCAGTGTACAGTGACTGAAGTGTGAAGTGACCATAATACCATCGCCACCAAATGGCTGTGTTCCATTCCATTAATTTATTCCTCCATTTATGCTGTTGTTCACTCAGTCACAGATCAGATGTGGGTGGATTGCTTGGTACCGGAGAATTGAAGCGCTACACATTCAATTACAAACATAACCATGTTCCTCCATTTTTTTTGGTGCCTCTTTTTTTGGGGTTGACAATAATCTGGATGTGTCTGGATGATTTGTTTGCCAGTTTCATCCGTCAGCACAAGTGTGTTTTGTGTTTTTTAGAACTGAGCGTTCTAGTGCTGAGAGAGGAGGTGCAGCTCGGCAAACAGTCAGATGGATACACAGTGTTGTTGTGAGCCACAAAATGTGATAATTTTCTATTCAGCAAATTATGTGAGGGAGGTGTAAGAGACTTATTGTGCTCAGCTGTCATCAGTCTGCTCTCTTTCGGTCGCAGGCGCATCAAGTCTGTTCTCTTTTAATTTCAGGAAAGTGGAAGTTAAAAGTTGACTTGCCAACCTGCTTCTGCCAAACCCAGCTATTCTTGTGTTTACATTTATACTCTGAGACCCGCAGAGCTTCAGTTCAGATTTGTGACGTGCAGTGAAAGAAGGAATAATGGGGACGTTATTCCTGGAAATGGAACTGAGTCATTATTATGAATGGCTGCATTCTAATCATCTACACTTTAACTCTCTCAGCTAACATAGCATACAAAATGGGCTGATTAGGGCTCAAGTCATCTGACTACTGTTGCAGAGAATTTAATCCCTGATAACTCGTTCCCTCCCTCCACCACCCGACCTAAATGAATTCCTTCAGATTTAACTCATGACGAAGTCTTTCCTTAGAAATTCTCGGACTTAAAACTGTTAACGTTTTGGGAAGCGTGTCATTTCAGAGCGGATTGTTCAAATAAAGAAAGGGAGCAGAAGTATTTTATGACACTTTTAAGCTATGTGGGTATTTAAATTTCACACTTAATATTTAACAACATGAATTACATTTTCTGAAACTAAATTTCATAGCGATGAATCCTGTTTTAAATGTGCATTATAGAGGTACATATCAGATTTATTTTCCCGGCTTGAAAGAATTGGCGTTTTAATGTGAAATATCAGTGTTTTCCCTTTTAAACCTTCTGAGGTCTTTGTAACCTCATCATTATTCTTATTGTCCCAAACTAAAGTATTCTCAATTGGTGTGTTGCTAAAGTTTTGTGACTGATTAATGCGTGTTTGAAGAGAGAGTTATTTAAACACTACTGGTCGGCAGGATTTTTGAGATTTGATGTTTTTTGGATTCAGTTTGAGTAAATGTTTTTATTTTGTGTTTGTGCATTTTATTATGGTTGTAATTTCTCTTTTATGTATGATGTCTGAGGGAGTGAGAGGAGATCAAGAACATGCCGTTGCTATTGGCCATCCTGCAGTAATCTGAATTTCTGTTTTGTTTTTTTAATTCCTTATTACATGCTTACATCATCAGCTCAGTTTTAGACTTTCCATTCTGAAGAATAAAGTTTGTGTAACCGTTTTTTGCTTGGCAACTTTTTTTTTTGTTATATGGTTTGTAATTTAAGAATAAACTGTGTCATTTCATCATCTTAAAAGGTTATTTTTCTGTGTTTCTCCCAGGATTTGGAGGGGTTTCGTCTTTTCAGTTTACTGTGTGATAGTGTTAGTGTCACATGAGCAGGATTATCACTGGGCCCAATTTTAAGTAAGATTTCACCGCCTTTCTCCACAAGTGCTTATGACTTTGCTTCATTCACCTTGTAGGTGTTTTGGTATTCTGATCACAGCCGGTATTAACACTCCAGCTGGGTGTCTCGCCAGGAAACATGACCTCTGGAAGGGGGAACAGCAGATAAAGGTCTGGTATCCTCTAGGGACCTGTCCTGTTCCTGCCATTTCAGTCTGCGCACGTTTGTGCTTTTGTAATGCCTCATTTGCTGTGTGAACAAATATGCCATGAAAAATTAGCTACAAATTGAACCTGTGTATAATTTGGCCTAGTGTTTCAGCGTCTTTCAAGGTTTCCACTGCAGAGATGGGAAATGTTGAGCACGATGCTGAATATTAGCAAGATAAGGCTCTCAACAACAGGAACAAGTGGAGGTTATGATCAAGGCCACAGTGATGACGTGAGCACTGAGAAATCTGAAGGATGAGCTGAACTAATAGACAAAGCCAGGTAGAAGAGGGAAGAAGTCCTGCAGCAGCATTTCTCAGTCCTGCAGACAGAGGCTGATAACTCGTGCTTGTTAGAGCTCATCAGAGTCTGTCTGCTTCAGTTAGACTCAGCCTGCAGTGATCTCATCATTACCATAATCACATTGTCAGGGGACCTGGAAGACAGACAGTGTTCATTTGTTTTGATGGGGACAGAACGGATTTAGAAAGATATAAAACCAAAACCATGGGATCATTCGTCTTCATTATAATTTTCTTTTGAAGATATCTAAACAAAAGAAATCCTCATGTATCATATCAGTGACAGACTTTAGATCAGCCAACACTGCACCACAGATCCTGTGGATGGAGGGTGGCTAATGAGACGTCACCCAGTTTGTGGATTCACAAATGGAAATTTCTGGGATTTGGGGATTCATTATTTTTTTTCATACAGGATCCCATCCTCTGATTTTTCCCCAGATGTAATAATTTGTTCCTTGGGTAATAATCTGTCTCTCAAAAAGAAAAGTAACCAAGCTCTGTTCAGCAGTCTTTCTATAATGTTGCTGATAATCAAACCAGCATAGAGAAAAACAGGTGTCACTGTTTATATATTTGACATCTCAGCTGCTACGCTTGTGAGTCGACATCAAGCCACACAACAAACAATACATCACAGCCACACGACTATCTGACAGTGAGTGATCTTTATTATCAGTGAATTATTGGAAATGAAGCAGCTCATAAATTTAAATTAACAAAAAGTGACACACCATTATCCTTAACACACGAAAGTACTTCAAATGTTTTCAGTTCACCAAAATCAGTTTAGTAAAGTAAGGCAAGAGTCAGACTCTCCAAAACCACTGTAACAGTTCTCTGTGGGACATTAAAACAGTTTCAACCAGGACAGTCTTATAAAAAGAAAAAATGTCTCAGTTGATCTTTGCTGATCTGAGGTGCTAGACCAGGTCATTTGTGTTTGGACTTGGTGGCCAGAGCCTGCAGGTTAGCTGGACCACCCCACACTGTCCCAAAGACATCCTTCTCAGTCCTCAGAGCCTCTGACAGAGGGAGCTCTCTCCCCGACAACACCACCTTCTTCACAGCCCGGATCACCGGGGCAGGTCCTTTTGTGTAGCGACTGAGCCAGTTTTCGGCCTGCTGCAGGAGCGTGGCCGCACCTTCTGCTTCCTGGTGTGGCTGCAGGACTCCATCTGCCAGTCCAACGTGCAGGCCAAGCTCGGGGTCCACCTTTACAGCACCGCCGAGCAGCTTCAGCGCATTCTGGCTTCCAACAATGCGGACAAGTCGTGCAGCTCCGCCCCAGCCCGGGACCAGACCCATGTGTTTATGAACAAACTGGACCACACTGCCCGGTGCCATTAATCTGTGACAAACACACATGGCAGATTATTAGCTTCGGGATTTAAAGTTCTCTTTCTTTTATTCACTCATGTTAGTAAAAACATCACCTGAAATCACAGGCAGTGATGAGCTCTGCACCGCCTCCCAATGCTCGACCTTCTACCACAGCAACAGAGATGAGAGGAAGCCTGCACTGAGAAAACCATGTACATTATATAACAGCTTAACCCCTTGAAGCTCATATTGATCACTGCTGCTTTTTGAGTTTGTAAAAGCAGTGAGTACGGAGGAGAAAGAGAGCACTTACCTGAGAAGCCTGGTGAGAGAATTCTGCATGAACATACACATTTTCATCCCATCCTGCAAAGCAAGACAGGTATCACTGGAAAGCCCATATGAAGGAGCCAGGGAGACAGTTAGGAAAAGGTAGCGTGATGCTGAGTGTCAAAAAAAAAGAGACACTGCTTTGTTACCTGCGGGTTAGATATTGCTCGCACAGCATTGAGGTCCGACCCGGAGCAGAAAGTTTCAGCAGCTCCCTGAACGATGAGGCCTTTACCGTCTGTCCAGTCCTCCAGCTCCGTCACCCTCTCCTCCAGATCCACCATCATACTGCCTGGCAGGAAGGGAAAAGTCCAAACAATCAACTGAGCTGCAGTGTTGTATTTTTTTCTCAAGAAACCTAAATCTGTGTGAAAATATATGGTGTTAAATGTAAGGTCACCTTACCAGAGAAAGCATTCATGCGGGAGGGGTTGTTTATGGTCAGCACAGCGATGCCGGAGTCCTGTTTCAGCAGATCGATGGAGCCTCCGGGAAAGGCCTGCAGCTTCTCTCTGATCTCATCCGGGTTGAAGCCATGGACGCTGGAGTAAACACAGCCTCTGCTCTGTCTCTGCAGCAGCCTTGGAGGAACACCATTTACACATTAGGTTAATGTTGTATTTAAACTCTACCATTGTTGTTGTAAAGATGGTCACACGTGGCTTAAAACAAACAATCAAACTGATTCATATCTGCTAGGAGTTGACACATGAAACAATTTCTGATCATTTCACATCACAATGATTAAAACCCCTGCCTCATATTGCTGTTTTGTAATCACTTATTAAAACAGAGAAAAGAAAAATATTTTGTTACACCAAAAAAATAAGAGTAGTTAAGTTAAAGGATTTCCAAGACACTTCAAATGACAATGATTTAGATGTTTCAATTTTATTTATTTATTTGTATCATTAGTACACTCAACATCATGGTTTCAAAAATCTGGTGATCAGGGTTTTATCACATATGGCTTTATTAAATTCCATTCGTCAGAGCAGAAAGGGATTGGATGTTATTGATTGCATCTATATGCATAATTGCAGTATGAAGAACAGTCTAATGGATCCTCCTGTTGCTCAAGACTGGAAATTAATGACTGCACTGACAAACAGGAGGAAGATGAATGCTTTTAATACACTCTATTACCCCTCTGTAAATCTGCCTGAAGGACGTACAGAACTGAGCCACACAAAACAAACTTGGAACACAAAAATAAACCCTTTCTGATTTTGACTCATTGTAGTCATTACTTTTAAGCATTTACATTTCTGCATGTGTCAGCACCTGAACAAATGCATTTTGTTTTTGATTTGTTCACAAATAACTTGGTAGACTGCATGTTCCTTTATTTACTGTCCTGGTGATAAACAATGCTGGTGAGACTTCATTACCTGACCCAGGCTCCACAGCGGCTGCTGCTCCTCAGTGCACAGAGGACCATCCTGCTGCTGCTGCATTAAAACAGAGAAAATATTCACTTCTACTTCAATTCAGAGGAATGATCTCAGTTTAGAAAGAAGGGGACAGGGAACATACAAAGAAAACTAACTTAGAGGACAGTTTCTCTTTTCCTCAATAGCATGGCGACTGCCTGAGAACAGCAGCATTTCATTTTATTTCAGTCACACAACAAAACGGTCCAAATGGTGTTTAGTCAGTGAGGCGACGGGTCTGTTTCACAACAGTCTGGCTTCTCCGAGCAGGGAAAGCATTAACATTAAGAGCGAGTGCATTTCAATGAGCTCATCATGGCGTCTGGGACACTTAATGAAACTGAACCATCATTAATGAAATTTGTTTTACCTGTGATTTTAGTGACTTTTAGAAAGGGTAATGAGACACCCCTGTGTGCCTGTGGTGAGTTAGGGGAGGACATTTAATGAAGGTCTGAAGTAAACTGATGTAACAAAGAGAAGGCTGCAACATGATAACTATGACAGAGACATAAGGATCTGAGGGTGATACAAGTACAATTAATATAAAACCTCTGTGTACACTCCTATGACAATGTGGGTTACAAGAAGGTGTGTCCTCACTATACATACACACAATCATCATATAATTCATTGGGGGTTTTAGTTGTTGTTTGTGTTGTATTTATTGATTTGTTTCCCCAGTATTATATTATCTACGTTGTCCTTTATTTGGCAAAAAGAGAAAGGGATTTTTTAATACTTGCCATATAAACAACAGGCTGGAAAAACTACATATAACCCTGTAATACATAGCTAGTCCATTGTACTGCTAGTACTTCATGTTATACAATATTACTTTAACATTAAACAACGGTAACAGACTAGTGAGGCATCAAAGTGTGAAATATTTTACAAACTTTAAACTTAAGTAAAAACCCAGCATTAAAAAAACTAAACGTCTTCATTGTTCCTCTAGATTTAACACGTACACCGAGTAGCAGAGGAAAGTACAATATATATTACAGTAAACATTATAATATGCCACTTTATTTATATAACTGCAAATTATTTAGCAACAAAAATGCTAGTACCAACCTTGCTTAATGACAGTCGGGCGGTGTAACCCTAAAATTCGTCCCCCTGGAAACAAGGTATCAGAAACAGTGTAACATCAATGGCCGCTCACAGTTGTAGTTCCTCAACTGTGCCACAGGGGGGCGGGATAACACTGCCATGCCAAGCGAATTAAATCAAGCGTTCTGTTGCACATTATCACCTACAGACCCCCCCAAAAAAAGATCCATAAATTGTGTAATACCCGTATAGGATCTCATACATGTTGCACAACCTACAAGCGATAATTTATTGTTCAACATGAACTGTATTATCAGCCATTATATGCTCTGCACAGAGAGATCTGCTCTTTGTCTGTCAGAGCTCTGTAAACACAGCGTACTGAGAAACTGACTCTGCACACATGTCCTTATTCAGTACTATTGACAGAGGGCTTTTAAATAACACCCACAAGTTATACTCCAGTGTTGGCGCAGACAGTTGGCGGTTACATTACTGCTGCGTATCGTCAACAGAACTCATCAGTTTGGTCTTTACAATGTGAAAACACCAAAAGTTGTGTTTGAGCCAAGGTCTTTTACTTGCCACCGGTGAGTTCACAGAATCTGAACATGAATGTCACTCTGTACTTTTCCAAGACTAACTCTGTGTCAACATCTTGTCAAACAGCAGTCACCTGAGATTTGGTTTCATACGGTAGGTGGCCAACCCAAACAACCAAAAATGCTCTACATCTTAAAATGATGAAAAGGGATAAGTGATGTCTGCAAAAATATCAGTGCATTAGTGCTAATATAAAGTGGTATTATGGCTACTAATGTAAGACTGAGTCGAAAATAAAGTGTGTCTTCCTGTTTAGCATCTTTAACCCTTAAATGTGCACATAGATATTTGGGGAAATTAGTAAAATACATTTTCTTTTTTACTTTTTTCACAGGAAACACTTTTCCAATTCAGAGGAAATACATGTAACATTTTCTCTTTTTGATGTAGTTTCTCTGTCAACTTTAAAACACTTCATAAACAGTTAATTAGCCATGTCCTTTAACGTTTTCTGTAGTATAATATTTTTAAAAAGTGGATTTTTTTGTTACATATGAATCAACACCTAATTGATATTAAGCATTCAAGAGCAAAATAAAATGTAATCAATATTTTACACCTCTATATTATCTGAAGAGTGAAGAAAAACATAATTTTCTAAAACAAAAATCATCCTGAAATTTAACAAATAACAAAATTGAGTACGTCTCTCTTCATGTAGGCTGTTATTTTGGTTTTGATACAAATTCTGAGTATATTTTTGAATGCTGCCATGAAATCACGTGATCCGAGGACTTGATTGTGATTCACAGTGCGCCTGCATGATGCCCTATCCCCCTATAGGATGTGACTGTGACTGTATATCCCCTAGGATACAGAAACCATTTGAGGGTTAAAGTAATCCATGGACGATCTAGGCTTCGTCTGACCCGTCTAAGTCCAACTCCTTCCAGAAACATGTAATATCATACCAAGAGGTGCCCCCTTTCTGAGAGGTAGTAAAAAGTGTGAAATCCTCTGGGATCATAGTACTGTGCAAACACAGACAGACATAAATTACTGGCTGCCTGCAGGTACATCTTTACAACAATTCAGCACTCATTGTTTGGTGCAAAAACCACACCATGAGGTTTCTAAAGATCCACACAGAAGGTCAAGTAGAAGACAGAGAGCGAGAGAAGTGAGGGTATTTAGACGATGAAACAAACATGCATAAACAAACAAGAATGAAATGATGATATAAAGACCAAGAGATGTTGCAGGAAAAGGAGGAAGAATGTGCCAAGAACAGAGGGAGGCTGAGACGCTTCCTGCCCTGTGGTCTGATCTATGGCTACTGGGAGCATAAATCCTTCACATCTATCCACACATCCTCTGCAGCTAAAAAAACACAGGAACCAAAAATACCTTTCTGTTTCACTTACTGAGGATTCCAGAGACGTGTTGGACCAAAGGCTTAACACAAATTTTGTGCACGTGTTATTTAAGGAAGACATATCAATAACCTTTAAGTGATCTAACATGACTGCTTCAGCTCGTTGTTTTACATTCAAAAGAAACCCTCAAGCTAAATATTTGTGCACTCTTTTGTTGGTTTAGGAGGGGAATCACTGCATCAGATTTATGTGAGGATAAGAAACAATAAAGTGTGTTTGTCCCCGAGTAGGTGGTTTTGTGCAGCCAGATTCCTCCATGACTGTAGAGCAAACCGAAAAGGTCATCAACAAGGATACACTGCACTTCATCCAAGACTGCAATAGAGTTGACTCTGTTTAAAAGTCCACGGTGCTCCGGTCTATTTAAAAGTGGGGAAAGAATTCAGAAAGGTTGGTGGACTCTTCTCCAGCAGGCATGCCAGACACGCTGACTCTCCTCCCTGCTCGGTACTGTACATACGGCTCGGTCAGCTATCCTGCAACCTGTCCATAAATATCACTCTGTGAACGCAGCACCTGGAGGACACAGTGGCTTTGTGAAAGTTGCATGCATAGTAGTCTCTGTGCCACACACAAGGGAGTGTAAGTGATTGTTGGCTGTGTGTCATTGGCTGGAAACCTGTCCAGTGTTTTTGCTTCTTCACTGACTTCAGTTTTGAAAGCTTTTTCTGACTGTGCCTGCCCATTTCCATTCATGATCTGCTCAGACCTTTGAGCCTGTTTTATTGTCTATCTGGATATCAATGATGCAGCCACAGACTGATAATGTAGCTGATGATGGAGCCTGTCTGAAATTACAACCTGGCTAATGGGAGAAAGAAAGACACAGATACACATTTCACACATTTGTCTATATACATGCACAAAGTGCTGTTGCATGAATGTGTTACAGTATGAGTGTGTGTGTGTGTGTGTGTGTGTGTGTGTGTGTGCTGTACATGGCCTTTAAACTGATGCATCAGTGCACTAATCGATATGCAGCTGTCTGGGGCTCCACAGGAAGTCAGGGAATGCGCTACAGTCAGCATGGCTCTATACCAGCTCACTGAGATAAGAAAACACACACACACTTGTACTTCTATCGTTGTGGGGACACTCATGGACATAATGCATTCCCCTGCTTATACCCTAACCTCAATTATCAAAACTTAATGTCTAGCCCCACCTCTTACCCAACAGTGTGCCCGAGCCTCTAGAGCACTCTGCTAGAGTGCTGCTTTTCCCTTTTTACCTGACCTAACTCTAATTCTTCCCCTAAACCTAAAACCCCAAGTCCGAACCCTCAACAGCCCTTTAAAAAAGCAAGGACCAGCCAAAATGCCCTCACTTCCCAAAAATGTCCTCACTCTGTTGGTAAAAAATGTGTTTCCAGTCCTCACTTTGTAAAAGTATACACACACACACACACACACACACACACACACACACACACACCCCCACACACACACACTCTCTCACACACACTCTCACACACACACACACACACACACACACACACACACTCACTCTCACACACACACACACACACACACACACTCACACACACACACACACACACACACACACACACACACACCCACCCACACACCCTCACACTCACACACACACACACACACACACACACAGTCATGTGGATGTTTCCTGAGTGTCTCTGACCTCTGATCACAGTGGAGGTCGTGGATCCGTCCAACCAGCGGCTGGAGGATGGACTGGTGTCAGAACGCCACTGAACAGTAAA
>OOFC01003714.1:3510-26524 GCA_900323345.1 Pseudochromis fuscus | reverse complement strand
TTGTTTTTGGATTCTTAATTGAATAACGATTCAACCAATGATACACAGATTGAATTGGTTTCTAAGCAGAAAGCAACAGCTGAGGTATGGGGAAAAAAACGGCAGTATGAATTGCCGGTTAAAACATATGTGTCACAAATGGCTATTCCACAACTTGCATTATTATGCCATTATAATTATATTAGTTGAAAAATTGTATAAAAACCGTATAAAAAATATTATCGTTTATCGCAATAATTTCTGGGACAATTTATCGTCCAGCAAAATTTGTTATCGTGACAGGCCTACGCAGCTCTTCTCTTGCACTAGGAGGCCTACAGTGCAGGAGTGTAAGCACACTATGATATCTCTGTAACTAACGTCATCTAGGTACCTATTGTTATTTTATTTTCATTTTAATGTAATTTCAGTTATGATGAGCCACTTATGATAAACTATCATAATGTCTCTGTAGTTTTATCACTTACCTTGATGGTTATTATTGAAACATTGTTCACATTAATAGGAAAGTGTGAATTGCTGAATGTTTAACTTTATATTGAACCTTGATATGCTTCTGAATGTTGTATGACTAAAAGATTTAAATGTGGGTCAGACTGAAGTTGCATGTATAATATTTAATGCAATACTTGTTCTGACAACTAGATGATGCATCTGAGAAGAAAATGTAATCGACATGTGACCTTGTCTGTAGGTCAGGTTTTTTGAAGGCTGTAGAAGCTCTTACAGCATCGTTCAATCCACTGGGGAGCATTGTTCTGATTCGCTCCATCCTCTTCTTGTTCTTTGGCATCATCGGAGTCCAGGTTCGTTGGGGCATGACACCACAAGAGGGTGTTGAGTCAATAGCATCATTACAGCTGGCAGGAAGTGGCTCACAGCAACCGCCAGATTAAGTAAAACCCGTAAAACAAAAGCCTCAAACAGCCCCATGAGGACTGGCTAACATCAGTCTCCGAAGGTGAAATGTGAAACCCCATCTCACAAAAATCTGTTTCTGTGTTGCAGCTATTCAAAGGGACGTTTCATAACTGTGTTGGTGAGGACACCAGGGCCATCACTACCAAGTCCGACTGTCTGGTCGGCAGCTATACCTGGAGCCAGAAGGAGTACGACTCTGACCACCTGCCCCAGGTAGGAAACACCACCCTGGTCCATTCATGATGGTTCAGCAGGAGCCTTATCTTTGAAGTTGTGATATTTAATTAGTTCCCGAGGCTCGTTAGGAGAACTGAGCAGTGCTACATGAGGCACCTTTCAGAAGAGTTGTTGTGTCTGTGTAGTGACTGGTGTTTCTGTTTTTCCCATTTCGGCTCTGATGTCACTGTCGAGTGGCTGAACATCTATTTGATGGTTTCATTGTTAGTTTTGTAAATATTAGTTTTGTAAATAATATTAGTGGTTATATATTTTGTAAATAAGAAAAAAACATGTTGATAGTTAGTTGTAGTTTAATTTCAGTTTTTATGAATATTATTTTTATTTTATTTTTCTTCTATTTTTTATGTATTTATTTTTATTTCTTTTTTTTTAATCCAATGTCACTTTATCTCATTATTATCTGGACACTTTATTTGTATATAGTCTTGTTTTTACTATTATATTATCTATTTACCCTCATTTCTATACTGTTTCTGCTTGTACTACTGTACACAGTGTCACAGTAGTACAAGCAGAAACAGTATAGAAATGAGGGTAAATAGATAATATCACTGTGTTGCACTTCCCAAGCACGTGCCCGAGTCCACACACCAGGGCTGTAGTCAAGTCCACTTTATCGAGTGTTTCATTTTTTTAAATTCCTTTTGTTCAGCTTTTGTACCTTTGTACCAGTTTTTGTACCATTTAATCAGTTATTCTGTTTTTATGCTTTTTGTAAATCTTTTGATTATTGTTTTTTGGTTTTTTGGTTTACTTAACATTCAACTTTAGTCAACAACTTACAATTTATTTTAAACTGTTAATGGATCATCACATCTTTCCAAGTTAAGTGGGTGGTGGATTTTTATTGTCCAAAGCATTTTACAGACAGAAGACCCTCTCTGGATCTGTCCTTGTTTCCCAGTTCGTTTTGTTTACCCCATCACCCCCAAATGAGTCCTAGTCCTCCGACATTGGTATCCCCTCTGACACCTCTCTCCAGACCACTCTCCAACCCTGCTGCAGTCTGTGAAGCCAACTGTCTCCTGGTCATTGGGATCTGCCTTGATGTTGTGTTTTTGCACAAACAGACCTTTGAAAATAAAGAAGTGACAAGAAATGGAAAAAAAATCATAATATATTTATTTAAGCAAATACCATGAGTAACCACTTTTATTTCTATTACACTCATCTTGTTGGGAGAACACATTTTTAATTATTATATTTTTCTCTGTAGGTTCTAGATGTGTTCACTGACCTTCCTCCTGTGGGAGCCTAACACAGTGATGTGTTCACTGACCTTCCTCCTGTGGGAGCCTAACACAGTGATGTATTCACTGACCTTCCTCCTGTGGGAGCCTAACACAGTGATGTATTCACTGACCTTCCTCCTGTGGGAGCCTAACACAGTGATGTATTCACTGACCTTCCTCCTGTGGGAGCCTAACACAGTGATGTGTTCACTGACCTTCCTCCTGTGGGAGCCTAACACAGTGATGTGTTCACTGACCTTCCTCCTGTGGGAGCCTAACACAGTGATGTGTTCACTGACCTTCCTCCTGTGGGAGCCTAACACAGTGATGTGTTCACTGACCTTCCTCCTGTGGGAGCCTAACACAGTGATGTGTTCACTGACCTTCCTCCTGTGGGAGCCTAACACAGTGATGTGTTCACTGACCTTCCTCCTGTGGGAGCCTAACACAGTGATGTGTTCACTGACCTTCCTCCTGTGGGAGCCTAACACAGTGATGTGTTCACTGACCTTCCTCCTGTGGGAGCCTAACACAGTGATGTGTTCACTGACCTTCCTCCTGTGGGAGCCTAACACAGTGATGTGTTCACTGACCTTCCACCTGTGGGAGGTAAACACTATTTTCAAGTTTTTTTCAACTATTTCTACTTTTTTCCAACCATTTCCAACCTATTTAAACTATTTCTACTTTTTTCTACTATTTACATCTTTTTCAATGTTTTCTACTTTTGTGTACTACTGTTATCGCCTGGCGGGACATTTATTTCACTTTCTTTTCTGTCTTTAGTTCACGTAGGTCCATGTGTACATATTTTCTTTTCTGGTGCCAGGTGTTGGTCTTCAGTGTCTGTGTGTGTGGGGTTTTTTTTGGAAGACTTGCTGAACTTTTTGACACATTTTTCCCCGATGCGCTCCTCCTATAATTAGGTGGGTTCTGAGCTTCCCGACCCTCCAACTCTCTCACTGGGTTTTCAGTTCCTGACACTCCTCCTGGCGGACGGTAGTGCGCCTTGACGCCGTGCCCGCTGCCTCCAGCATCTGGTCCTCCGGCACCGAGCATGTCAGCTCAGCAAAGGTTTTTCCTTTTGTCAGTTTTCATTTTGCTTGTCGTTTTTGTTTTGGTTTGGGTTTAGAAGGGCGATTTTTCTTAGTCGTGTGCCGGTACCGGCTTCGACGGCCTTGTACAGGGTTGGCCCGGTGCTGCACCCTTTGGTTTTGTTTGGCCGGCCTGCCAGGTCCACCTTTCAGTTTGCACTTTGTTTTTTTTGGGCACGGGTTGGTTATAGGGTATGTTTTTTCTCTCCCAGCTGGAGCTCCGGTTCAACATCAGAGAGGAAAACCCTGATACACAAATAAAAAATAAACCAAATGTTAAAAAATCCTAACGTTGTGTCCCGTGTCCTGTAAATATGTTGGAGCCATTTCATAGGTTGTAACAACTACTTCCAACTTTTTCTACCTTTTCAAGTATTTCTACATTTTCTAATACAATTTTCAGCTTTCAGCATTCACACATTTTCTGCAGGAAATATCATTTTCTAGTGAATAAATGTGGACTTCAGGCAGCCATGCATTGACTCTCTGTTTCAGAGTGGTTATAATGCATCCCTCACACCTGCAGCGGGGATTCAGTTGGACGACAAACCTCTATTTGCTACCTCTTATTATTTTTGTGTCTGTATGGTAATTTCATGGCTCACTATAATATTCTTTATGGCTGTTTGTGTGCACCACATATCCTCAAGGTTTCAATCAGGTATAAGAGGTTAATCCAAAGTCTTCAAGAATCACATAAGCTCCCCTCTGAATTGTCATTACTTTGCACGCTTGTCGCAGCTACCAATAATTTCCAGATTATAAATTCACCTGGAGGGCGCCCTGTTAATGGTGAGGGTGTGAACCACATAACCACAATGTCCACAGCTCCCGGTATTACCCCTCTCCTTCTCTCTCTCTCTCTCTCTCTCTTTGTGTATCATCACTGTTTCTATCAAATAACTTTTTTTTTTTTTTTAAATAAAATGTTGCAGTTTAAATAGAAACGTCACAGCCGTTAATGGAGCAGGGTGTTTCTTAAAGACTTACATAGTCAATAAGTTAATTACAGTATAATCATCAACAGATACCGTGAAAAGAAAAAAAACAAGTATACAGTATTCATACAATCTCAAACTTCATACTTCAAAAGGGTGGTGCTTTTCCTGCCATTTAAAGACCACAATCAGGCTGCCACAGGGTTAACAGGAATGTGTGTGGGTGTGTGCAGCGTCCTCACTGGATGTACAACATAAACTGCAAACATACAGTACAGCAAACCAACACACTACACACCCAGCATCATGGTGGCGCTTCACATTTATATTCTAATATTATGAAAGATATTCAGAAATTACTGCCTCATATATGAAAAAATAAAAACAAAATAATGATAAAAAATAGCACACTTGGGAATGTCTATAGTTGTCTACATATATCTTTTTTCTTTTTTAAAAAAATAGCCAAAATTATGTTTCTAGCTGATGATGCATTTTAACACATGTTCCCTTAGATGTGGACAGACACATCCCTCAAATTAAAACAGTATAGACTGTATATAGAAAGCTAACGTCACATCATCCATTGGTTTATGGACTCGCATTTTGAAGCCAGGAGGTTTTTTTTTTATGCTGCCATGTTGGTTGTTTGGCGCCAGAAGTGACCATATTTGGAGTCAGGAGGCGGGGCTAACCCAGTGTCCAGTGTGTATATGAGACTTGAGTTCAGAGCTTCTCTAACTGGAGACCAGACCTGTCGATCAAAATAACCACGCCCCTAAATATTCTCTTTTTGAAGACTAATATCTACTTCATTCTGTTTTTCCAGATGAAGCAGAAGAGCCGACTTTACTTCAGAATGACTTGTGGAAAAAATGTATAGAGTGAGAATTTTGTGAATGAAAATGACGATTTTTGCATTGAAGTCAATTGAATTTTTCGGAGCCAGCCTCTAGTGGCCACTGGGAGTATTGCACTTTTTAAACTTCTGCATTGGCTTCACCTTTTTCTGTACACAGTCTATGTTGAACAGCAACAGGTGGAGTAAAACTGAAGATCTTGGACTACATTTCCCATGATGCACGCTGATAGAATCTTTTGCGAGACTATTTATTTCTTGGGGTTTAACAAACTGTTTTCTTATGTTAAACTCTGCTTGACTGGTGGAATAAAGGCCTGATCTCATTGTGTAAAATCTGTGTCCCTTTAAGAAATGACCTTATGTCCCAGCAGCGTCCATGCTGGCTGTTGTGGAGGAGCCAGGTGAGATGAGTGAAGACCCTTTGAGCAGACAACAGAGATGCACATCCAGCCTTCTTCACACAGCAGTTGAGTGATGAAGAGTGGACCAGGCTGCAGCATCAAACCCTGAACCATCTCCGGAGCCACAACAAATAAAAACACTGGTGACAGCATCACACTGGGACTGTCTCAGCGTCCGGTCCGGGTGTGCAGACATGTGAAAGACTGTGAGAAGGAGAAACAGTGAGAAAGCATCTTTTGAAAGAATTACAAGAATTTAAAGAGGAAGAAAACAGACACAAAATGAGAGGTTTAGTAAGATAGAGTAATTCCAAAAACCAGTTTTCTGGCACCTGATCCAACAGACAGAAGAAGTTGGTCCTTGAATAAAGCTCACATAGCCAAGCACACCAAGTCGGAGCTATCATTACCGAATAGTTGCTTGTCTTTCTCAATAAGAGACAAAAGACAGTGACCGTTTTAGCACAGACATGTTTTTATTTCTTCACTGGAAGTTGCTTCAAATAAAAAAGAAGCTTATTGGAATTTCAGTAAAAGAAAATTACAAACAGAAAGAGTGCAAAAAAAAAAAAGACCCATAAAAAGTATTATAAGATCCTCTATGATATAATGCACAGATAAAAGACACCAGTAAAACCCACTGAGCAGCAGAAGCTACAAATCTTGGTGCTCTATGAAACCTCTGCCTGCAGCCCTCTCAGTGGTGAAGCAGCTTATTGCACAGTGTCTTGTGTACGACTGGTTGAAAGTCCTCTCTGAAACAAAACCCCATTCAGGCCAGATTAAGATCACATTCAGAGGGAGGACAATGGGAGCACTGATGTGAGGCCAGCAGAAATGGAGAAGATAGCTCTGCTGATTTTAGCTTGAGATACACTCTGACTGTTGTAACTCTAAAGCAGCCACAGACGGTAACTCACACATCTGAGGTAAATCTTCAATCCAAAGGCATTTTGTAAATTGAGTCTCATACTGTCAGCTCACTGGGAAACAGTTTTTTATCAGTTAGGTGACAACAACAACAGCTTTTTAGTGTGATGTGTATTTTCTGCAGGGCATCGATCACAGTTAAAATTATCTGCACTCGTCGTCGTCGTCATCATTGTCGTCGTTGTCTCCTGCTTATCCGGGTCCGGGTCTTGGGGGCAGCAGCCTCAGCAAAGAGGCCCAGACAGCCCTCTCCTCTCCCCGGCCACTTCCACCAGCTCCTCCAAGGAGATCCCAGGCCAGCAGAGAGATATAATCCCTTCAGCGTGTCCTGGGTCGGCCACGAGGTGACCTCCTGGTGGGACATGCCCAAAACACCTCCCAAGGGAGGCGTCCGGGGGGCATCCTTACCAGATGCCCAAACCACCACCTCAGCTGGCTCCTCTCGACATGGAGGAGCGGCGGCTCTACTCCGAGTCCCTCCCGGATGACCGAGCTCCTCACCCTATCTCTAAGGCTGAGCCCGACCACCCTGCGGAGTAAACTCATTTCGGCTGCTTGTATCCACGATCTTGTTCTTTCGGTCATTACCCAAAGCTCATGACCATAGGTGAGGGTTGGAACGTAGATCGACTGGTAAATCGAGAGCTTCACTGCGGACGCCGCCCTAATCCGCCTGTCGATCTCCCACTCCATTCTACCCTCACTCGTGAACAAGATCCCGAGATACTTAAACTCCTCCACCTGAGGTAGGACCTCACCCCCAACCCGGAGCAGGCAACCCACCCTTTTCCGGCTGAGAACCATGGCCTCAGACTTGGAGGTGCTGATCTGCATCCCAGCCACTTCACACTCGGCTGCAAACTGCCCCAGCGAGAGCTGGAGGTCGCTCTCTGACGGTGCTAAGAGTCAGTTCTCTGTAGTAATTTTTTTTCCCCAGCAGTGGTGAGGCTTACAAATGCAGAGTCATCAGAGTACTTTAGCAGGTGACAGGTGGCTGAGTTATAGCAGAAGTCTGTACTGTATAAGATGAAGAGGAACACAGCCAGGACCATTCCCTGCTGACAACAATGTCAGAGACAGTCCCACGTCCTGACATACTGTGCATGAGTGCTGAAATAGTCCAGAATCCAGGATGTGAGATGGTGGTCACATCCTGTCACAGCACCTGTGTGCCTCAGCCTGTAATGATACAACTTAATCATGTACAATACATCTTTTCAGTGTTGGGGGTGCTATCAGTGAAGGAAACCTAAAACTAAATGATAAATCCCCATAACTATCCTGTTTATCTACAGTCAGACTTCATTAACACCACATTAAACTTCATCATCACATCTCAAACAGTCAGCACCTGAATACAGCAAACTTCAGAACACAATAAACTGAGTCTCCTAGGGTTAGACCTGTGTTTGTATTATGATGGAGACATACTCAGCTCTATCACTGCATATGAGTCAATTCATAACTATGAGCTCAGAATGGTGGTGGTCAACTGGATTTTTTTTTTTCAGCCTTAGTCTGCAAGCAAAAGCAATACAAAAATCTATATTTTGGGCAAAGTGATGAATCTGAAGCAGACTTTTAGCATGACAATTCAGACTCAGAGGATGTTAAAGTAGTGGATAGCTGTACAGGGTAAAAATAATTTTGCGGTTTTATCTCTTTTATCTAAGGACGGCTGTGACTCAGCTGGTGGAGCAGGTTGTACACAAATTGAACAGTAGGTAGTTTGATCCCTGGCTCCAGCTGTCCACAAGTTGAAGTGTCCTTGAGCAAAACACTGTACCCTGAATGTTAGCTAGTGCCTTGCATGGTACCTGTGTTTGCATTGGTGTGTGAGTGGTGAGAATGAGTATATTCTGAGGCAGATATAAGCACCTTGAAAACTACGCAAAAGTGAAAAGGCGCTATGGACTGTATAGCCATCATTTATATCTTTTATGTCCAGTTACCTTAGTTTATATGCAATGATAAATTAATTTGTAGGCAATGCTCTGTTAAACTGCATCAAAATACCAAAAACCTGTCTTGTAATGATTAAAATGCAATTCATTTTTACACCCATCCAACTTTTAATTTATGTTAGGAAAGTCAAACTACACTGATCAGCTTCTGCAGTAAAAGCACTGACAGTTGAAGTGAACAAGACAGATTGACATGTCACATTGGCAACTGGCAAGTAGTGTACATGTATGAGCATGAACTTCACTGTGGCCAACTGCTCCTACTGAGTTCTAGAATTAAACATATTTGCATATTTGTTATTTTTAGGGCCCAAGCCCTAACCAGGGGCAAGGGCCCTATTGTAATTGCTCCGTTTCTTTCTTTCTTTCTTTCTTTCTTTCTTTTTTTTTCTTTCTTTCTATCTTCTTCTTATTGTTACATCTCTTGGAGGCTTAATTTGATCCCTAAACATGCTCAAAAACTCACCAAATTTGGCACGCACATCAGACGTGGGAAAAATTTCATAAAATCGAAAAACCAAACCCCTCACTGCAAAAATGGGCTCCATAGCGCCACCTAGGATCAAAAAGCCGCCCGCTGCTGCCCACAGGAATGTCACAGAGACATGGGAATGAAGCCGAATTGTAGTACTCATCAAGACCTAAAAATCACGTGCCGATACCCCTAAGCTAAAATCAACAGGAACTCCAGAAATTTCAAGTCAATCTTAAATCGAACGCCAAAATTTCACTTTTCTTAAAAACTATCTCCTCCCAGACCGTACATGGTAGCTGCTTTAAAACCTAACAGATGACAGAGGAGACAGTGCTGACCAAAACAACTTCGGGGTTTTTTAATGACTCGAATCGTTTGGATTTTATAAGCCCTCAAAGTTGGAGTGCTACTCTGTCTCCTCCTCTTCAGCTCCATAGAAATGAATGGGGAAAAAAGGCACTCCCGTCACTCTGAGACCTCCACAGTCTAAACTATAAGTCTGACAGCTTTCTAACCTATGCCGAACTTTTCTGGACGTTTTCAAAAAATTTTCTCTCAATCTCTCCTCTCTCTGCACTGCAGGTCATGTGACCTCACTCTGAGCGGGAGAGCAGTCCCCAATACACACACATTGTAAACGCTGAGAAAGGGCTGAGAAAACTCTCAAACTAAAACTGTCAGAACTCAAAAACAGTACAAGATAGAAAAAACATGTGAATACAAGAATTGAAGATCAAAGTCTTGTGACTCTTTCAAAACCTTAATGACTTTAACTTTAACTTTAAACTATGTTGACTCAGTGGAAGCTCAAACAGGTGTGGGTTTGACTGCTTTCGCCATTGGATTGAATGAGAGAAAGCTGCAGAGAGCAGCAACCTGCTCCATGGATTTCTCCCCATCTCCTCTGCTCTGCTGCCCTCTGCTGGTCATGTGTGCAATCCACACATTATTAAACCTGACAAGCAGCACACAAAACTCCAACACTATAACTGTTATAACTCAGAAACAGTACAACATAGCAACAACATGTAAAGTAAACATGTACAGATCACAGTCTTGTGACACTGTTCAACTTTAAAGGAAGTCTGTAGGTGAAACTATGTTGACACAGTGGAAGCGCAAACAGGTGTGGGTTTCTCTGCTTTCTCCATAGGATTGCATGAGAGAAAAAGCTGCACAGAGCAGCATCTTGCTCACTGTGTGCAGACACAGTAAGGCAGGACGATAGCCAGAGGTCACAGGTTACAGGGGCCAAAGGTCACGCTGTCTGTGCTTGGAGATATATGAGTGAATGCTGTTTTTTAACTTTTATATGTGTAGCTCATGGATGAACTTGATTCATACTTTCTTTCCACTTTTAAGCAGTGACTGCAGTTACGTTCTGTCCTGCCTACACGACAGAAAGAAGGCCCACACTGTGCTGAGGCGGTGCTGTGGACTGAGCGGCAGTGGTCGGCGAATGGCAGGGGACAGGGACGGCCGGGGGGTGAGGGCCCGACCAACACTGCTTGCAGCTTTAATTATTGTTGGATTTAGTGCAAGCTGGTACAGTATTGTAATGTGAGTATGTGTGTATGCAGCAAAAAGCCTAAAACTGCTTTAAATTGAACTTTGTTTAGGATCACACTTCAATATTATCAGCTCACATTGTAATACAGCACAGACGCAATTGTGGGTGCTTTTATATGTGAGTGGTTTACAAATTAATACAGTCAGCAGAGAGTCATTCAATAAACTAATCCCCATCCTTGGCCGACTGCCTCCAGAAAGCTCCGGCAGAATTTGACAGTTGGTGTCATTTACATTTTGCTACATTAACACCTGACTACAAATAGAAAATCACCCTTGTGACAATACAGCAGCTTCTACATTCACTCAGAGCTAATCACTGGAAGTCCTGAAGATTAGCAACAACAAATCTGAGGGAGTATTTGCAATTTAACTGAAACATTGTCCACTGCACAGAGAAGAGCGTGAAATGAATAGCTGTCACCGTGTTATCAAACCAGGAAGTGATAAAGCATCTCTCACTTTTTTCCAACAGAGCAATGACCTTGAAAACTGAAGTCACACTCTGATCTAAACCAAGTGAAAGCGGTGCTTGTTAGCTCAGGAAAGTGTGCCACATCCACAGCTGTGCTGCCTGCTGTTGTAGCTGAGATTTCACAGCACCTGAAAAATACGAGTGGTGAAAGTGACCCTGCACAGAGACGTGAAACCCAGGACGTGTAACACGCCTTTTTCGAGAGGCTCATCTGTCATCTGACTGATGAGCCTCTCAAGCTCATGTAGCTGTTTCATTCTTGCAACAATTTGCACATCTCCACTCCAGGAAATGTTTGTCATGGATTTAAATCATAATGCAGCAGGAGAGAGGATGTTTTACTACAAGGTGTAAACACTGAAGAGAAGAAGGCTTGGTCAGAAATTAGATCTAGTTCACAGATCACAGGAGTACAGCTGCATCCGAAAAATACAACTTAATGAAAAACACAAAAGAATCAGGGCGCTTAAATAAAAACGCCACTTCAGAGAGAAATTACACAGCTTGTGCAATAAAGGGAAGATAAACCCCCTTTATCTAGGAACAAATGCACTGAATAAAGGGCTGGACCATGTGTCCTCACTAATTAACCGCTGAACGGGTGTGTAATTATAAGGCTGTGCACTAAAACCTTTTATAACCATCACATCTTTGTCACAGTCATTTCAGCAGTGAAATGCAGTGTTTGTATGGAGACAGCGGGCTTTAAAGGGCTGCGTGCTGCTTGTTGCCTCTGTTGCTGACTCCACGCAGAGGCAATAATCGCAACAAATACTGGTCACAGCCATCTCAAACACCACAGGAAGTGACCTGGAGCGTTCCCCACTACATGGCAGCTCGCCATACACAGAGCAATACAGCATCTTGTTTCCTTTTTTGTTTTTTTCTCACTTCAGTTTCCAGAGCGCCATCCCGCAGGGTGGATAATAATAACTATACCTAAATTCTATTTCCACACTTGCTGTCAGTGAGATGTTGTGATGTGATCAGGATAATGATCAATGTAAATGATCGTAATGTTGGCGTACCTGTAAGCTGTCAAACGTTGAGCTTCTCTTGTTCTCAAATATTTCTGTAAAAACAGAGAGAGACAGGAAACACATTTTAAAATCAAATACTTTAATGAAGCTGGTGACATATGTCTTCATTTTCAGAAATGACAGAGAAATAAGGAATACAACAGCTCCATATTTCATCACAGAAAAGCTGTTTGTTGGCTGAAAATACCCATTTTAAAACAATTAATGACACATTGTCAGTGTAATATACAGTCATTCACATCTTATGTGCTGCAAAGAAAACATCACTGCGCTCAGTCATATTTGAATACGGTTTGACTGATTTGTTGACTTAAATATGGCACACATCCTCAAGCAGATTAAAACACCCACCACCCCGGAGTCTGTGTACACTGAATATAACTGGCAGCTGCAAGAACACACATCATGAATATCAATTATTGCTAAAGTGGAGCTGTGAAAATTAGCAGGGCAGTTCTATTGTGTAGCTTAATGGAAACTCAGACAGGCGTTTAACTGTAGGGTTAATGCTGGTGCTAAGCCACCCTGGCAATTCTGTCCTTGAGCTTGAATAATAAATTGAAAATGTGTGTGAGCCCACATGATTGGTTGGCAACATGCATAAAACATTGGTTTATTAAAAGAGCACATTAAAGCAAATAAGGAGAAGAAAAACAAATATTTAGTTTTTTCCAAAAGCACTTCATTTATCCTCAAGGTTTGTTCTAAATTAGACACCAATCATTCAAGTGTGCCTTTATTTATTTATTTAAAATCTTATTTTTTCAGAAGGAGAAGAGTAAAACCAACAACAGATTCTTGTACTAACCCATATATTTCATGTGGATAAAGCTTGGTTTATTCTTTTGAGTTTCATCAAAACAATGAGAGTGAGCCACATCATTGCCCTGGGTGACCTCTCATTACATTGAACATGGATATTGTAGTTTATTTTAAATTCAAAATACATCAGTTGTTTGCCAAAAATACTCAAGACAGCAGCAAGCGGCCAGAAATAAGTCTGTACAACAGCAATTTACTCCCATTACAGTAGCATTTACAAGGAAACTACTAATTCTTTTTAATAAGATAATTTGTATTCTGTTTTTGAAGGATGTATGTATGTTGTATTTCTAGTGTAAGAATCAGTGGAAGTGCAACAAGGCAGTATTAAAATCATTGACTTTAGACTAAATGATATAGTAGAAACCTTACAACCACTCGACCCTCTGGTTCTACAGTGTATCAGGTTTATTTGTTTTCAACAGATTTGTTTGACAGATTTCATTCATTTTTTTGACAGGTGGTGACTCCTGTCATCACCTAGTGTACACCCACAGCTATGCAGACATGGGAAATAGTTTCTAGGTTTTTGTTTTATACTAGAATCCAGCAGCAAGATGTTGTCTGGATTTTGAGCATGTGTATCTAATGTACAATTACAATAGGAATGTTGTTTTTTTCAGGATATCCTTCTTTTCAGGATATCGAGGACATTGTAAATTTCCATAATACATCTCAAGATTTACATTAATTCATATTCCAATACATTATTAACTGGTGCTGCATTTCCCTTCGACAACAAAGGGTAATTACAGACAGTTGTACCATTCTCATTATCAGCACCATCAGTGATATATCTGGTGTGCACACTAATCCTAATTACCAGCAGGAGGTGGGGCTAATCATTACCCACTCTAGGGTTATCTTAATTTACCTATTGGTCTGAGTAGAAAATGGAGAAGAAGAAAACAGAATTGAGTTAACAACTGTAACTGTAATCACAATGTCTCAGTGAAAGAAATGGAATAATTATCTGTGATATGGCATGTTTCCAAGTGGGGGATGAGCACAATAAATAGAGTAAATAAGAAATGTCTGAAGCCTGACACAATCATTCAGAAATCTATTTGCATGTTGTTCACATAGTTTGCTTGATATCAAAGTATCAAGCAGTTTGTAGAAGACACATCCACAGCACATCCAGCCATGTGGTTGCAACTGGGGAGGACTGATCAATAGAAATAAAAATAATCTGCTTTTCTACCTACACATCAACATACATCTGGTGCACAGTGCCTTATTGTGAAAACATCACACCTCCACAGTGGGTAAGAAAATAGCTTGGTTGAATTGGTTTTTAGCCTCAGGTGGGGAAAAAGAAGCAGTGCTGGAATCAATACATCTGCAACATCTAAACATGCAATCCTGGTAGTTGCCTTTACAGAAGCAAATTAAATGGCTCGCTTTGTGGACTCTGTTCATATTTGTTTTACTGGCTTTTAAAATTCTGAACACTAACTGTGTCAGGCACAACAGTGTGTGTGAGATATTAATTTTAATAAACAAATTTTAAACTCAATCATGGATGTATTAAAGCTTACAATGAAAGAAGGAAGAAGGAATAGAAAACACATGGTCAATATACAGTTTGGAAGATATACGTAAATGAATGATTAATGGAAATGTTTGAAAAGAGAGCTAAAAAGAGCTCATACAACAGAGGTATCATCTCTGAAAGTCAAACTTCCCCCATCCCCTTAAGGACTCTCAATATTACAAGCTATCAATAGCTATCAATGGGCATGTTTTTATGTTCATTTACTATTGCTTTAAATAGTTTCAGCCACTCAGTGTGGAGTGACATTCAAATAAACATTACGCAACTATCTATTTTCATTTTGTAAGTCGTTTGATAGCTATATTAAGCTAGCTATAATTTAATAATGAATTCATTCTCAGTATGACCATCATGGTAGAGGTGAATAAAGATGTTTCCACAGGAAGCTGAGAGCATAAACAGAGAGAACAACTGAGCAACAGCTCAGACACAAGTAAATCTTAAAGTTTCTTCTGGCTTAACCTTTGCAACACTAGAAAGCACTCAGAGAGCGCAAACCTCTGCTGTAATTCAGCTGTACTGATGTTATGCACTGAACACTGTTGCCCTCTTGTGGTGAAACAGCAATGCTATCTTGCTAAAACATTCATCCATTATAACAGATCAGGATTATTTTTTCAAATTATTCTTTCAGTTAAATCCTTTCTCTTGAGATAAATGAACAAAAAAATCCTCCAAATCTGTTTCGCAGACGGGACAAAGGGTCCTTGGGGTCCCGTCCTTGATGAAGACAATAAAACGTTGCAGCACAGACACTGAGCTGACCCTCTAGTTGCTGGAATTGCAAACAATATTATCTGACTTGCTGTGTCTTGGGTTATTGTGCTTCGTTAAGTTATCAATTCCCTAGTTTTTGGTAGTTATCAGTACCATTTCAACAGATGTTTAGCCACCAACAAGTTACTGCATACACCAACTTAATGCATGTGTACAGCTGTCCATGAGGATCAAGGTGTGGATTGTATGTACTACAGATGTAAATTTACTATTTTTAACTGTGGGAGCAAGCAAGAGGCAGCATTTTCTTTACTCCTAGAACCCAGTGGAAGAACTTTAGAAGTGAAACAATGGGGGAAATTCATCGGGAAGAGGTCTGCTCTGCTCTGTCAGGTGGTATGAGAGACCCCACAGATCATCTTTAGTGTCACTCACTGCAAAATCTGTGCCACATATTAAAGCAAATACTACACATCTTGAATCATTGTGCACTTGGCTATACTTGTACTTATTATAAAAATAATTCTCCTGCCAACTGTGACAGCAGGGTCAATACAGTGTGCTGTTAATAAAGTTATGACACACAAGACACTAATAAAAAAGGCAGCAGTAAACCTCTGTGCAAAAACAACACCTACAACAAAGCACAAAGCATAGAAAGCACCACTCACACTGATACATCTCCATGGACTGAGGCACAACGGAGGATGAGGATCAAGAGAGCACGCCAACTTCTGTTGAATCACACAGTAAACATAACACAGTATGTGTACATGTGTACATGTGTAAACCGTAAGCTTTTTATCACATACCGACAACGAAAAAATGATGACAATACACAAAGCTCATAGCATACAATTTGTCAATAAATACTGAATTACTGACTATGATGGCTGCGATAAAGTGACTCTATTAGGATTTTAACTATTAAATAATGTTTATAATACATTTTTGATACTCTGCCTTGTCTAACATCCCCTGAGGATTGAAATAATAATAATAATTGAAATAAAACACGACGAAGAAGTGGCTGGCGAGGGCAGATGTCCCTGAGAGCTGCAGGCGTGGAAAACATTTGGAGGATGAGAGGGAGAAACAACGAGTTGCCAGAAGGTATAAAATAAAAACAGGGAGCACGGCAAAGTAAACAAAGTCTTCACAATTAAGTGTTCATATTTGGACAATACAAGACCCAGGGGATGTGTTTTGCTCAGCAATGATTTAAAGAAAGTGAATGTAGAAAATGTTGTAAGGGATTAGATAAGGCTTTTCTACTTCTCTACTGAAACAGAGGAAAAAAAAGGTTACATTGTTACATTGGGAGATATTTTTCTATTATTTTTGTATTTTTACTACCCATTGCTCAAGTTAGTGTTTTAATTACTAATTCAAATCAAACATCCACTACAACAGTATGTCTGTGAGTATAATCTGATCATAACTCCCACTGCCAGAGAATCATTTCACAAAGTTCCCCAACACAGCCGATGCTAACACTCATGTGGCAAAGCCTTCTTGCAGCCAAAGTAATTACACTGGGAGCAAAGGAGGAAGCGAGGTGACATTATTATAGAACAACAAAGTCTGCGTAAGGAGGAGGTCAGGTGGATTTATGATCCAACCAGACTAATGGCCGACTGTGGCAAATTTATTGCCTTTCTTTCCACAATGGATTCCCAACCGTAACTAAGTGGCTATTATTGTAGCAATGATGACAAAGATCCCCTAACCTTAATTAAGCAGCAATTACAATTCAACAACACAAGATCGTAAGGTCAGAAAAACATGATGTGTTACTTTAGAGGACATATTATTTTGTTTAATTAGAAGGATGTGTTAAAGCACTGGTCCACAGGTTAAGTTGGTTTTATTCTAATAACACTGAGGTGATGACAGGAAACTGAGAAGAATAAAATATAAGCTATACCAGGGCAAAATATCTATTCTAATTTCTAACAAACTGTTTGAAATTAAAATGAGTTGTGTGTAACGGGAAGAGCTTTGTGCTCTAGTGGGGGGGCCATCATAAAATGTCTGTGTGACTCATCGCATGTCTTGCTGCCTTCAGTAAATTAGGCTAATGGTATTCTCCACTCTAATGCAAAATGGAGAAAATCAGCAAGTTATACTGAGCAGATATTCACTATAACAAACCACATTTATGTAAGAAGGCATTACAGACTCAACAGCAGATACTCAGGCTGTTGATTGATTTATTGATTTTACCATGGCTATCTCACTTTAGCTTTTTATGATAGGATGCTGTAAAATCCCTATCTGATGTAATGGGGTAATAGTTTAAAAAGATAGTGTTGCTATTTCACCACAAGAGGGCAACAGTGTTCAGCCTATACCATGAGTACAGCCTGGATTATGCCACAAGTTCTTTCTAATTGAATTTTAGATTGTTGATCAATAAAACAATGTATCGGTACACACCCCTTTGTGATTTTAGAAAATGCAATTATCAGTGGATGGGCTGCTGTCTGAAACAAATCCTGAAATCCCTGTAAATTTTGATCATATAATGGGGGAATCTTTTAAAAATTCACATATTTGGCACATCTGAAACGACGAGTTTAGAGTCTCTACACACATACAGGATACATGTCTACAACCTGAGAAAATTTAGTGAAAGTCAGATGTTATGTGTGGACACAGTAGATCCAAAACAGATACACATGTATTTGTTACTCTTTAGTGGAGGTTATTGCTCTCTGAGTGCTTTCGAGTTTGCTTATTTCCTCATTCAGAAGTCTGAAAGAAGCTTTATCACACATCTGGAGTTGTGATTCTAACACCTGCTGAATATAAGTCTACTCTCCCCTCTGCTTTTGCTCTGTTTAAACTCACTAAATAGGGAAATATCAGTAAATATGCAGCTGGAAATAATGCTATAAGAGCAGTAAATAAAACAGTAAAGTTGTTGATCAGACAATTACACAATAAGTTGAAACTATAAAGATGAGTTGATCAGATCAGTTACATATTAGTGTGGTGCACATATATATATTATATCTTGCCCTAAATTAATTTCAATAAATTGCATGTTAATTCTAATGTGAACTCACTCACACTGAAGAAAAGCATTGAGTGTAACTGAGGTGTATCAACATTTTGTCAGCACATAAGAGTCCGAGAACCATCTGAGAATAACAGCCTTTTCCCATCTGTCTGATACACAATATATATATTTGTGATTGACAGATTTTCGTCATATGACAGCTCTGCCTGAGGAATCTATCACAGCCTTGAGCTGCACTCCATGTCTCAGATGGTGATGATAGACTATCAAGAGGCTGGAAAATACAAAATAAATTGTGCAGGCCAAACTCCAGTCACTCAGCAAGCACCTTCCTGATGTAAATGCTGTCCCTTGCAATCATTGGTAAAGGTCTACCTGCTGTGGTGAGGCTGCAGTGCAGAAAGCCTCAACTCCTTATTACTGTAATTGTGTTTCCCTCCCCTCTTCGCTCTTTGCTGAGCGGCGAGGCAGCGTTACTTATCTTGCTGACATTTCACAACAGGGTTCTGTGTGTATGGCAGTGTGCAGGGAAGCATAACTACTGACTCTGTGTGGTGAGTGAAGCAAATGGTTACTCTGGACACCAGAGCAGTGTAACTACTTCTTTTTTGCGAGGTCCGTGAGGTGTAAGTAGATGTCAAAAGGAGAGTAATGTATGCTGATTAAGGAACAAATCCCACTTGAAATACCTCTGCTGGCTCGTGTATACTGAATATGAATATGATTTTCTATTATCCTGTTTACAATTGTAACTTCGCTGTTTGTTTTGTTAAACCAGATTTCCCACCTGGGATGTTTCTGATTGTGGATAAAGACACCCGTGACCCTGCATAATTACCATATGATCAAATCCTCTGTTCATTTGCATTAGCACAAAGGGTGAGCATGTGTTTATACATCATCTTAATCACTGGCTCCTTTATTTGATGAAACTAAGAGATCAAAGCATCTAGTTATAGCCCCTCAATAATTTATTGCCCAATCCAAAATGTGAATGTCTGTGGCAGCGAAAACAGGAATGAAACTAAGAAGTTAGAGATGTTTGTGAGGAGGCAGCGAGATGAAGGCAAACAGGTCATCACAGTCATGAGTTATGACTCATTTCTCCTGGAGGCTTGTAAGCGATGCACTGAGGTCCAGGCTCTCCCAACCTAAAAATTTCTCTAATTACGTCATCATAATGCCACATCACTACACTACTGCCTCTGACCTCGATGTAGCATCCGTTCTGTCATTTTGTTACATCTAACAAGCTGAGGTGTACAAAAACAAACAAAAAAAGGCTTGGATTTACAGCACTGGCTTTTTTCCACTACTGTTCATTAATCAGGGCACGATGGAGGCTTTGGCAGAGCTACCACCAACTCTCAAATCTTTTCACCAAGATTTCAGGATTGAGGTCTTTTCTCACAATGCCATGAGATCATTTCACTTGTTTTCAGGATCACATGAATGTCAGTGTGTGAAAACACTGCACTACATTACAAGCGACAACACAACGCTTGATTCTAGAGGTTTATTGAAACATGCAGGGCGTCTCAGAAACTAATTTGCAAGAACAGTAACCAATACGGTCAATACAGACTTCAGGTCGATACACACTAACCTCCACTGGAGACAGACTCTGGTGAGTAAAACATGGTCAGCTGGTTTATGTCAAACTGAAAATAATTAGAAAAAAGTATCTATCACAAGTATCTGCTTGTGAGTAGTGAGAGTGAGGCTGCTTTTTCCCTGTTTCTTCTAAGACATTTTTCTGACATCGTGAGGTGCTGCTGTGATTAATTACCCCACAGTGAACGTGCAGTTTAAGTGATTGATCAATCGCTTGCTAAACTGAACCAGACAGATGCTGACACAGCTAGTCCTGCTGTCTTTATTAGATGACAGCCTGAACAATTGCCTCGCTCATTAAATAAGAGAGAGGCCTTTGTTGTGTGATGTAGTGCTGCTGCTTTCTTTCTTGATTGAAGTTTAATAGCAGTAATATTATATTTAACTAATATGTTTTCATTTGTTTTCAATGATTTTAATTTGAGGCAAGGTGGGGCTCCACTTTCGTAAAGTGCTGCTAGAAACCTTGTACTATATGTATTGAAAGACACTTTCAAAATAAGAAAATCTCCCTCAGTTACAGAAAAAAAAGCCCATTACCAACAGTCAAACTAGTCTTTTTGTGTTATCTTTGAAGATGTTTTTCCTCTGAGAAAAACATGCTGAACCTACAACGTCAGTCTCAGCAAGATTCTGTGTTTTCCTGCTTCAACACTGATGTGATTTTATTTCAAAACATTTCCTCCTGGTACATGTAAAATGTATGAGCTGTTGATTGCAGCCTTTTTAAGTGTCCATTTCTCATCAGCTTTTATTTGAGAAATTACAGCAAAAATAAATGTCTGAAAAAGTGCTTGGAGAAGAGCTGGTTGACTGGGAACTGTGGAACGTAGTTTCTGAATGAATATTTTTTTATTTACTGCTGCACTTTCTGTTGTGCACTTTCTTATTAAAAAGAGATTCAGCAAGATGTGAAAATTAGAATAATAAATTACAATAGGGCCCTTGCCCCTTGCTTGGGCTCGGGCCCTAATAATAATGGCTGAATGTATACAGCGCTTTTCCAGACACTCAAAGTGCTTTACAGAGACCATTATTCATTCACACCCAGTCACACCGGTGGTAGTAAGCTATGATAGCCACAGCTGCCCTGGTGCTGACTGATGGACTGATGCCAGTCTGCGCCGACAGCCCCTCCGACCACCACCAAACCATTCATAAAGGTGGGTAAAGTGTCTTGCCCAAGGACACACCGACAGCAACTGGTAAGAGCAGGAATCGAACCATTGACCCTTGGGTTGGTAGACGACTGCTCTATTACTGAGCCACTGCCGTCTCATCAGGAAGTTTTCTTCATGATAGCATCACTTCTCATACAGCCTATCTCCTTTTTGTTGCTCTGTCATGAATTCCAGGTGGTTAACATTTACAAATGAGCTCTCTGCGTTGTCAACTTTTATTTATTTTTAAATTGAATAGTTAATAATAACAGTGATGGTAAACAGGCCAGCATCTGTGTGTTCCTGCTAGTGGAGTAGAGGTGGCTGTTTTCACAGTATGCTATTACAGAGGTGACAGAGCCAAGGTCCTCGTGCTGTGTGAGTAATGGGAGGGGATGTGGCACCAACATTGCCCATCAGCCCCAGAAAGGATGAAGGTTCTTATCAGTAAACTCATTCCCACCTCCTGACCTTTCAACACCTCCACAATCATCCATTACCCTTTCTCCTTGTTCACTGAAACACAAAAACACATGACACTTCTTTATTTGGTATTACAGGTAATGTCCAGAGAAGCTACAAAGGATTTCACTTCAGAGTTACTGCCAAGTTGATGAACAACTGTCAGCTTGAAAGATCGGAGCAATGTAGTCATAAATCAACAGTGTCAACTCCTCAGTGTTACTTATCGGACTACTGTTCCTGTGTTTAGGAACCTTTTTAGCTAATTGTTTTGGTTTTATGCCTGACAAATTTATCGTTCACCCCTGGCCTCACAGCCTGCAACTCTGCAGAGGGGATGCTCTCACCGGCTGACTGTGCACTACCTCCACAGCACCAAACAGCAAGCACACAGAATTACTCACTGACTGGCAGGGGTGTCCACAAGATGCCCTGATCAGATGCAAAGGTGAAAATGTGATGCTAGTTGACTTTCTGTGGTATGCTTATCAACTTTATATTTCCAACAGGTTGTATAATATGAACATTTAATGCCTCAATAACCAGATTTGTTTTTCCAGGGGTTGGTGGAGACTATAGATTGTACACTGTAGGGGAAAAAACTTCAATATTCCCGACAGCCACTGGATGCTGGCTCTAAAAATCTCTGGGTCCAAGTGATTTCAATGAAAAAAATGTTGACGACAATGAGAGCAGCCCTGAAGTCAAGTCTCTTACACTTTGGGTAGTGTTCTCGGGCTTAAGGGTCAGATCCACCTCCTTGCTCCTCACTACATCCAACTAATGGTCACATCCGTTTTTAACTTTTTAACTAGAAATCTGTTGTTCACGTTAATTTATTGTGTTTTCTTTTCACAAAAACTCAAAGATCTAATTCCGATTTTGTCTTTTTCTTCATTTTAAACTCTTTTTACACTCCCACTTCCCATGCAGTGAATTGTTATTAACTGCCAGATAATGAAATTTCGTTTCATTTTGAGGCCTTGGTGTTAAAAGGTTAAAATGCGACTCCACAAACCAATTGGGTGACGTTGTGTTAGCTTCATCTATTCTATATAAAGTCTCTGGTGGAGACCAAAAACTGAACTAAAAGGAGTCCCCAGCAACTTCAAAACAAGCAGCTGACCTCCACTTCCCTAACCTTAAAATCTCACCTTGCTTTAGTAATGTAGAGATGTGCTGTGTAACTGCACAGTGACAGCATATTTCTAATCCCTCCAATCAATATCACCACAGGGGCATTGACCTTACAATCAAAGATGGCTGTAAAAACTGCTCCTCAAGCATTGAGCTACTCTAAAAAAAATAATAAAATGTTGATTACCAGTGCTTTGTATAATATATGGAAATTAAAATTCGAGGAACATACAAAACATTTCATGGCTGCTTCCCTGCACACACTGACCTGACTGGTGGTTCTGAATGAGAATGGTATGTTGATCAATGCAGCTCAAAATCCTGTAGACACACAATCACTGACTAATTTTTAGTCATGCTTCACACAATACAACCCTT
>OOFC01003713.1:28081-38503 GCA_900323345.1 Pseudochromis fuscus | reverse complement strand
GCCTCCATGCGCTTAAACATTAATGGAGGTCGGTTCTGTGTGAGATACATGACATGGCCTGCAGGCTTGCATCAGGCACACTCAGGGGGGCAGACACAGGACACAAACACAGGATGCACTCGCAGCATGCACCCACACGGGGGCGCCATCAGCAAGCACATGGCTGTGGGTATCCAAGGTAAAGTTTCCTGCCAGACGACTGATCTGGACTCATCTAACCGCCCTGAACTGGTGTTTACAGCCGACTTTAAGATGGTTTTTCCAAAATACCAGTTTGATGTTCAGGGAGGGAAAACTGATCTCAGATTCACGTCGGAA
The DNA here is from genome assembly GCA_900323345.1 of Pseudochromis fuscus. Lineage (NCBI taxonomy): Eukaryota > Metazoa > Chordata > Actinopteri > Pseudochromidae > Pseudochromis > Pseudochromis fuscus. Next base: position 38,185 of record OOFC01003713.1, on the reverse strand, counting down.
GGGAACTTTCACCTTAGGTAAGATTGCTCTTAAATCACTGGTCTTGGACTAGATTACCACAGTCCACCAGTTACATTAAAAAGCAACTGCTGCTTCCATCACACAGGTCAGAGGTCAAGCAGTTTTCCTCCCAGGGGATCCTGTATAATAGAGTCCTCTCAGGAGTGGCGACGGTTCATGACTGCTACAGCCTGTGTCATGTCCCTCCACAGCCTGGAAGCTAAATGAGTGTTCAGACCTGTTCAGAAACAAACACACATCCAAACCTCCTCAGACACACCAGGCTGACCTGCTGGACAGGACGCTTGTTTGGCTGCAACGTCCACCATTAGCTGGCATTTTTATACACTGAAGGTTGTCTGTTTGATCCTTCTGAATGGGTGTGTTGTGGGAGGGACAGCATTGGTTTAAGAAGAAGAAGATGTCTAATCCTGTCCAGTTGTCATGTCCGGTGCTGAGGAGAGAAGTGGCTTCACTTTGTCTCTGGACGGTCTGAGCTGCCACTGAAGCGTCCTGACAGAGTTCACGGTACAACCATTTAAATGGATCATGACGAGGACACCAACACGGGACAGCTAACAGTGATGCCGGCGCTAATGGAGCATGTTTCTGCAGTGGCGTATGTATCAATGAATCAATGAATGGGCTCGGGACTGACTGATTACACAGGGAGCCACTGGTCACAGGAACCTCCACTCAACATCCCACCAACAACCACGGCAGACAGACAAGGAGGACGGACGGACTCATGAACACACAGACTGGAGAGAATGGATCTTTGGTTAGAGCAACTTGGTGACAATCAACCTGGATTGACCAAATATGGAGAGCTTGACAGGTCAAGGTCTCATCTCTTCCTGGAAGGATAAACAGAGAGCATCAGAAGGACAGAGACGGCGTGGAAGACAGGCACAGGGGACGACAGGCAGAAGGAGACAAACGGGAGACACCATAACAACAAACAGGGATGAAGACAGCTGAGACTTGCCATGGGAGACACAAAGCAGGAGGAGGAATGGAGGCAAAGAGAGACGAGCACAACAGCAACAGATGAGGTGTTAAAGAAAAAATCCACCTTCGGGGTCTACTGCTGTTATTTAAGTTAAACTGTGTTAAAGTATGACTTTTAATTTGCCTTTTGGCCAAATGTCAAGACAAAATGTCATCTAATCCCGACTCTCACATGAGATTCTGCTAAATAAAATCCATGTGTGTGATGCAAAGGAGGCAAACGTCTTTTGTTACGTTTGTGTTGGTTTGTTATGGAAAAAAGTACAGATTTTTTTTTTTAAATCAACTAACATAACTAACTTTTTTCTTGAGGAATAAGATATTACAAAACTAACAAATGATTACATTTCGGCCAAGATCACAGGCTGGTATCCTGTCTGAAAAAAACACTGAAAATGCCCGAAAATATGTCATCTGTGATAATGTAAATGAATGTCACCACCAGAGGGCAACAGTGTTCAGTCTCCAGCATCAGTACAGCTACATTGCACCTTGGTGGATGTTCATGTTTTCTGAGCGCTTTCTAATTTTATCTAAACACACTAATGACTAATGTACATAGAAAAGAACAAATACCGTATTTTCTGCACTATAACCTCCACCTAAAAATCTTGAATTTTCTCAAAAACCGACAGTGCGTCTTATAATCCGATGCACCTTATATATGGATCAATATTGGTTAATTATGGCTGCCGTAGTCAGGGGGCGTATATTGTGATTGCACTAACGTTTGATTTACCATAGCGGTATCAGACTGTTTCTTTTACGTGTTTACTGAATCAGGGAAAAGTTCCCTCCATGTTTGTGATGCACTAACTAGGTGATAAAAAGTTGCACTACCTGTTGTACCTTGCTGTTGGTAAAAGATAAAACTACATCACTGACGTTACCTCGGAGAAAAAAATAAAACAGCTGTTCATGTAGCTTTGAACTGTGACAAATGGAGTTGAGAGCTACCGGTATGTACGGTACCGTATTGTGAATGTACTAGCTTGTTGTGGAGTGAACGGAGTTGTCAGAACGTTGGTTTGTTTTCTATGAATAAAGTTTGACTGACTGACTTATCTGACTGTTTTGTTGACATTCACTTTAGTGCAGCTTCATCTAGATGGATGATAACACAACCCCAGACACTACAGTAGTTTATAGTCTATGAACCTTATAATGTGGTAGAGCCTTATATATGAAAACAGTTTTAAAATAGGACATTCATTGAAGGTGCACCTTATAATCCAATGCGCCTTATAGTGCGGAAAATACGGTAGTCGAACATGGTGACGGCCTGTTTGTCAGTGTTCTGATGTTCATGGGTGGATTCTTCCTTTAAGGCATTACAAATACAAATAGCACAAATAAATAAAGTGGTGGGACACAGTGACAGACACACAGACTGGTTAAAGGCTGCTGATGTTGACAGAGTCTGTGTGGAGCTGTCCACTCAGTCTGATGGGACAGCTGCATTCAGGAACACACCAACACATACTGCATTTGTAACGGTGTGCTGCTTGAAATAAAAAAGGACCAACATACTCTCCACTCAGCAACGGCCTCCTTCCTTCTGCAGAATGGGAATCTCAGTCAATGTGGACGAGGCTGTCCCCATCCCAGGATAGATTTGGACTTTGTTGCGTCATATTTAGGGGGTGAACAGGAGGCATTGCACAAGTGGAGAGATGTTGCCACAAAGTATCCACAGTGTGGACGGAAAATACAGAGACAGCGGGAGCGAGTGCATCTCAAAGGCATTCATCGACAGGAGGGGAAGAGCACTGACAAGGAACAAAAGGTAAGGCCATGTGGTATCATCATCATTGTTGTTCAGAACATTATCAGCAAACAACAAAGCCGTAGTTAAACCTTCAAACCCACAATCCTCTCCGCAGGCAAGAAACCCACAGGGAAAATAAAACTTGAAGCAGCGAGAAAGAAACAGTTTGCTAACTAGCTAGCTATAGGTACAGTGCTAGATACCGCGTAGCAAGTGCAGGTAAAGAATAAGGTTGGTCAAGAGAGCAACAAGGTGAGACAATGCAGATTTTGTAGATAGCATGCTAAAAAAAAGAGAGGCAGGTAAGTTTTGTTTAGGAGTGTAGCTGTGTGTCTATACAGGATTTAAATGTATAAGACGAAGTTCTTATGCTTTTAAATCCTTAATTGGCAGAAAAAAGTCAAAATTCAATCCAAGAGGCTGGTGGAGGCGGCAGGGCCGGGAGGAGGACGGGGGAAAATAAAAAGATCGTAAAGGTCTTTTTGCGTTCAGGGAATTTCTCTAAGGTGGGGTCTACCTGTTCCTCTCGCAGGGCCTGCATCTTTTTCGTCTTGCTCTGCCGGTAGTACTCCATGATCATCATGGCGGCGTAGATTTTGCCCACCGTCAAGTCTGTGGCTGCTGAGAAAATGACAAGTTACCCTGCAAGATTAGACCGGGGTGAGATGGGACCCTGAGCCGTGGGGGGAAATGGGAGTGGGGGACGAGACACACAAGAAACACTGACAAAGAAATACAACAACATGCAGAGTACACCAGCAGTTGGAGCTACTGTATTCAATCCCCAGTCGAGGCAGTTCACGAAGGGACGGACCTGAACAACTGCAAGTTTTTAATTATGAAGGTTAAAGTTGTTATAAGTAATATACAATATATAATATTGTTGACTGAAGGTCAACACCAGAATATTTGGTCAGTGGTAACCAACAACCGATATCCTGTTCCAGTGTCCCGACATCTTCCTTACTCACAAAGTTTTAACATAATCACTGAATGCAAGGACACAAATTTGCATCTGCGTAAAGCAAGCTAAAAATGTTCATCACGTGGTATCACAAAAACCAATCCTGAGATTCCCAGTGGAGCTTATCATCGCCGTCTGTGCTCGTTCAGGTCTTTATGACACGACTCTGACTCTGACTTTGTGGAACTTCCACAACAGCTAAAAAGCAGCAATATTTGCTATCTCGTTCATTGTTGGTGACGATTTCCAAAAGGAGTACTCCCATTGGCTGTTGAAGGTGAATATTAGCAAATGGCAAAATCTACAAATCAGTCCAGTGGCTGGATTCACATGAGTAACGTGAGGTGAAAATTTCCTCTGGGGTTGGTGTGAACACAGCTTTACAGTTTTGTCGAAACAGGCTTGGTAAATTCTCTAAACACAGTTTTAAACCCTCACGTAGCATTTTTTTACTAATTATATCATGTATGCTAATTGTATATGTAACTAGAAAAGCACTCGGAGAGCGCAGACCTCCACCAAGCACTGTTAAGGCCAATTCATACTTTCCACGTCTGCATGTGCGCGAGGGTCCGTGTCACGTAAATCTCGTCATCGAACACGTCAGCAAGCGCTCGAGTGCACAGGCCTGGAGGTGTCCACGTACAGCTCCAAAAATGTGACCACGTTGCCTGGGCGCAGAGGGCGCGAGCAACTGCGCATGTGTAAAAATCAATACAAGCAACTGCACCGCGCTTGTGCTAGCATATCAACATGGACGCATTCGAGGAGAGACTTTGTGAGGAGAATCCTTCAAAAAATTCCTGGATCCAGACGGTGATCCGGATCACTTCCAAAATCTATACATTTGTTCCTTATCCCCATCTGGACAATCCCTGAAAATTTCATCAAAATCCATCCGTAAGTTTTTGAGTTATTTTGGAAACCAACAGACAAACAGACAAACCCCGGCAAAAACATAACCTCCTTGGTGGAGGTAGTTAAATTAAAATCATGGAATTGAGACAAAATACATTGAAAATGACTCTAAAATCACAAATCTGAATCAAATACTAGGACAATAAAAGACAGATAAGGTAGACCTTTATTCCAAATTGCTCCAGCTTACATTACAAACATGTACTTCTAACAATCAAAAACTCTAAAAATGCCTCTAAAATCAAACTTCAACAGTGTTCCAGGATTATGTAACAAAGGAGGGACTATTGCACGTTACAAATGACATTGTAACACAAATATTGCACATGGTAGAAGTAACTGCAACCATAATGGAACTGCTGTACATGAGAGTGAAAGACTATAACCAATGACTTTTGTACATGATGAATTTAGCAGTGTCAAAGTAAGGGCTCGTCTGGGTTTTGAACCCATGACCTCTCACACCCAAAGTGAGAATCATACCCGAGGTCTCAGGTTTTAGAAACTCTAAGGTCATGTGGATCAGGGGAGTGCCAGTGTTGGACAGTGTGTCCTCCACTTTGGTTCAGATGTGAATACCTCGTCTATCAGATGAATTACAATGAACATTATACAAACATTTATGGTTTCCCGTCCACCATTTCAGAAAAGTCAGTCTTCTCATATCTCCATGCAGATCTGAAGTTACATGCATCATGTCAATCATCAGTTATTATCTCTGCCAAAGAGTTTCTGTTTTGGTTTGCATGTGATGGAGGGACCTACTAACACATCCCGAATAATGTTTTTGTAGAGATGATAGGAACAAATGATTAAACCAGATCTCAAAAAAATCCTTCTCACTTTTAACAGGAAAATGTATCAACAGGATAGTGTTGCTATGTCAGTGTTCATTAGTACAGCTGCATTACGCTTTAGCAGAGGTTCTTGTTTGCTCTGTTTTCACATCACTTTGTTGCATCAGTGCATTGACTTTTCCAAATGGGCTCCACAATATTTTTTCCTGGTTTCTATTTTTAAGGTTTTTTAAATGCAATGTTAGTGATCCCAACATCACTTCTGCCACTGCTGTGGGGTTGACATTTGAAGTTCAGAGTAACAAACCAGCAATAAACGTTTGGATGGAGTTAAATGAAATTCAACCCTTAACTACACATTTAACTCCATGATCCTTCAACTGCTTTATTACAACGTATTTCTGGAACTAATCATCATTCCCATCCATCCCACCAGGGGTCCTTTTCAGAAAGCAGATTATTGTGGAGTTTATTAACCTTGAGATGAGTTGTTGCTTCTAGAAACAGAGCTAACTTAACCACAGAGTCAGTTACCATGGTAACACATCCTGCTAACCCTGTGAACCTTCAACAAACTGAGTTTCTCTGTAGCTCCTCCCTTTCATCAGCAGCATTATAGGTTTTCATTACTGCATCAATCCAATTGATGATGAAGTCAAATTGGAAAAAATAATCTTCTTTCAGTGAGAAAGTTGGCTGAACAATGTCATCACTGGGTGTTACATAGGAAATGTAAATCTATGCTGAAAAAAATCTGTTGAACTGACACACAAAAAACATTGAAGTTATGTTTACTCGATGTAAGAAAACATGACTTTTTATACTTGAACATATCAATTACTATATTTTCAACCAAGATAATTTCTCCATGTTAGCTTAAAATATCTGTTTAATATTATATTTAAAGGTATATTTAATTACGAGCTAATCCAATGTGTGAAACATAAGCAGAGGTGTTTAAATCTAACCTGAAAACATTAAGCTCACACTATGATGCACTATTTTTGTACCTCCCTCTAAAATGTTAAAACTAAACAAACTATCGAATTTGACCAATTATGAACATCATAAACTCAACTTTTTAAAAAACACATGAAAGCCCAGCTTCTGTTTATTTTCTACATTTCTATCATTCCTCCTGCTCTTCAGTTTTTATATGTTATTGTGTCTTTATCTGTGTTAACATACCCTGCATTATTTTGTGTGCATTCTTGTGATACCACTGCTTCTTTGAACTCTATCACCTGCTGGACGCCTGTTTTCTTTTGCTATATTTTTCAGTGGGGAACTCACATGAAACTCACATTACCTTTAAATTTACATTAGAAATGAAAAACACTGACACTGTATTTGTGGTTTTTTCCTGAGCCCTGGTAGGAATGTGCCTGTGTGTGGTGGTGGTGGGGGGCTATCGAGAAACGTTAGGAATGCTAACAGACGTTGGTCTTTATTTGGTCTGGCTCCGACTCTTATCATCTTCTGCCAACGTTACAACCAATCACAGCCAGAGTTTAGGTCTCAATTCGATCGCAGGCAAAGTAGAATTGGCAGCTCCTGCTTTCTTTTGAACGAGAAATCAACTGTAGACAATAATAATGTGTTTAAAAGAATGTAGTTTGAGATAAGATGAGAAAGTCAAGGATTGCAACACACCATCTTTGGACAGTACAACACGTGCCTGTAGACAGTTATCATATTCAAAGCTTTACAGGACAGAAGATCACCTCATGTATCTGCTATTTCTGCAAGCTGAAAAATGACTGTTTTTATTCCAGGTTGAGAAAGCACTTGCACATTATGCAGTTTATTTTATTTGTGTGTCATTTCTATGAGGTGATTTGATCAGAAACTTGGTTTGAAAGTACAAAACTAGCACAAGAAAAAGACTCACAAGAGATAAATGAATGGATTTATCTTAAACATAGAACCCAGGCTGTGTTAGAAGGTGTTTCCTCTGAGGTTCAGTTTCTCCACAAGGGGGTACCACAAGGTTCAGTAGTAGGACCTTTGTTATTTACCTTATATAAATAACTTTGGAGCAAATATCCCAAACACAGCCTGTCATTTTTATGCTGACGATACACTCATATATTGCTTTGCAGCTACACCTACAGAAGTGTTTGCACACCTGTAGAAAGCATTTAATATTGTGCAAGAACAACTCTGCCAACTGCAACTGGTTCTAAACGCTGATAAAACAAAACTTATGTTTGTCACTAATTCAAAATCAGCAAGTTCAAGTCAGTCTGTCATTGTCACCAGTAATGGTCAACAAATTGAACTTGTATTTACTTTTAAATATCTGGGATTCTTGATTGATGACAACTTCTCTTTTAAGACACATGTTCCGTACACTGCAAGGAATGGTAAATGGTAAATGGAGTACATTTATATAATGCTTTCTTGACCTTAGCTAGGTCCCAAAGTGCTTTACAAGGCAACTCATTCACCCATTCACACACACACTCACACACCCGTGGCTACTGAGCTGCCATGCAAGGCGCTAGCCACCATTGGGAGCAACTTAGGGTTCAGTGTCTTGCCCAAGGACACTTCAACATGTGGACAGGAGGAGCCGGGGATCAAACCGACAACCTTACAATTCACAGGCGACCCACCCTACCAGCTGAGCCTCAGCCGCCCAGGAAGCTGAAGCTTTTACTTGGATTTTATTTCTGAAATAAGTCTTGCTTTTCTGCTGGGTGAAACTGAAACCGGTAGAGTCAACTTCTCTTCCAATTATTGATTATGGTGATGTGTTATATATGAATGCCTCCACCCAATGCCTCCACGTCCAGGATAGTGTGTATCATGGCGCTTTGAGGTTTATTACAAACTGTGGAGCTCTAACACATCACTGCGTCTTATATTCTACAGTAAACTGCCATCTTTACATGTTTGCCAGCTCAGCTATTGGTATGTTTTGAGTTATACAGCTATTCTCAAGATGAATCCATCTTATTTATCATCTCTTTTAATCAGGAGTAATAGGGCCTACAGTCTCCACTTCCTGCATTTCACTGTTCCTAGGGTCAGAACAGAAATGGAGAAAACAGTCAGAGCTCAAACTCCAAAGGCTGATATATTTGAATGCATTTAAAGCTATGATCAACCATATTTTATCCAGGCTTCAGGAGCGCGAATGTTGTAATTAAATGCAAATGCTTTATTTTAACTAATTTTATAAATATTTATCATTTGTATTTTTTATGTCTGTTTAATGTGACTGTGTGTTACAACTGTTGTTTTTAACTTTATGTAGTTACTGCCATTCTTGGCCAGGTCTCCCTTGTAAAAGAGATCTTGGATCTCAGTGGGACAAACCTGTTAAAATTGTTTGCTTGTGGCTCTGCTGGGCTGCACTGCATTCACATTAAATCAGAGGTTAATAGGTTCCCAATCAACATCCAAGCTGTAGTAAGATTACAGGAACCTCAATGTTTTCTGAATACTCAGATATTTCTGAGATTACGTTAAAAAGTGTAAACAAAAGCAAGAAAACATGAATCATTCGGTTTAGCCAAACTCAAATATTACTAAGTAATTAAACACTGAAATCCAGAACATTTAATAGACTACATAATGAAACTCAAATCATCATCATCATCATCATCATCATCATCATCAACATTACCTTTATTTAACTTGTCTGGAAATCAACATACAAGGTGTCAGCTCCTGTACATTGACATTAACATACTTTTTTCATTATGTGATATATTCTGTGTCTGGTTTTTGCTTTTTGATGGTCCTTAACGGTCCTGAGAGTCTGTGGATTATGTGGTTAATGTCATTGTGCGGGAGGAAAGATGGTAAACAATAGTTGAACAACTCAAGATGGCAGCTGCCAGTCGACACAACAAAAGACAAAAGAAAGAAAATTATGATATTTAGCAAAACCAAAAAAACCCGAAATTCAATAACATGAAATAAAATTCTGTGCTTGTTCACTTTTGCAGTAAACCTCTTAAATTTTAGTTCTGTTGAAGCTTTCAGGAGATTTTTAGTTTCCAAATCATGACACGACCTGGATGTTGTAGAGTCTTTTTGTTTCTCTTTATTTCTCACTCATCTTTGGGTCAAACAAATTTCTACAAAATATTTTGCAATGTAACAAACACACAAATCTTCCTGTGCCTGCAACATTTTTACTTTGTGTCATCTGTGGTTGCTGTTGTGTTTTCACAGCTTTTATTGATTCTGTGAATATATACAGAAGACAGCTCTGAACCTTTCCTCCCTCACTACAAACAGCATTTGATGACATCATCAGATAGAGCCCGAGCTAATCTGGGTTTGTTGTTGGTGACCAGCAACAGCGGCGGCGGTGGTGGTTGTGGCGGCAGCGTGACGTGACGCGTTGCCTCAGACTTGGAGCCGTGGAGCTGCTGGACTGCTCAGGATCTGGCTCTGCAGGCCCACTGCAGTGTTTATGGAGCCGGGCTGGAGATTAGGATGACTGCACTCACTCTCTGTGGATTTCCACTCTCAGTCAGACTGAACGCTCGCTGCTCCCCTCCTCTTTGTTCAGGGGGTTCGCTTATCGAAGGCCTGGAGACTGGAGCAGTGACACTATCTACAGATGTGGGGAGGATGTGTGTGTGTGTGTGTGTGTGTGTGTGTGTGTGTGTGTGTGTGTGTGTGTG